>JAQFZE010000473.1:0-26125 GCA_034695245.1 Dicyrtomina saundersi | reverse complement strand
AGCTCATTTTGATTCTAGCTTAAATTGGATATGGGTCACTTTGATTCTTCATAGACGATATCTGATTTACTTTCAAAACTACCTGAATAAACTATGACTTTATACGTCCATTTAAAAATTTAAAAGTCAAACAGAACCCGCATTTTGGATAATTTATAAAATCAACAAAATTCGCCATTTTTTTTTCGACCTCTAGAATATCTCTAAAACCACAATATAAGTTTCAACTTTGACATTTAAAAAAACCACTATGAAACAAAAATGCTGTGTCGTTTCACAGATCACTGGACCAGCAGAGAATAGAAAAAAAAATGTAAAAATTGTACTTTTTTTTTGTGTACTTGACAATTTTACGACTACGATAACCAAGACATAATACAAATGCATTTTTTTAAGGTACTTTTTTTTTCTATAAAATAATACAAAGCCAGGCTTGACTGCTTGCAAAATAAAGATATACTAAAGGGACGCACTGTAAAAGTGATACGTCATTTTTCGGGTACGGGTAAAGGCGTGGTGTCTGTTCCTTTCTCTACTTTCTACAGCTTTCAGCTTCGCACGTAGATTTTTTCTATAATAAATACCCGTTCCATGTGTACACATTTTGCCGAGGCTGAGAATACAAAAAAAAATGAAAGGAAAAAAATAGTAGGGAAAAACAAAAACTGAAAAGGAAATCCAGGAAAAAAAAACTACTGACTGTGGTGTTATTTACACGCTGCGCTGATCTGATCCTGGGCTGGTTACTGGTTGGTGTATGCAACGGTAAAGAGTAAAATGGACTTCGGATGCGGATGAAGGTTGGGTGATGAAGATGCAAAAAAAAATGCATACAAGTTACATAGTTTGTACTGTTTAGCTATGTGATGGGCTTACATGCCCTTAGACGGACTCTATAGGCGTCAGGCGTTCTTATGTATATTATGACGAGTTGTTTGGCAAAACGGGATTTCAAAAAATGAGATTATTTGCGCTATGTGTACTGTGTACTATTCAAATAGATACGTTACTGTGTTGAATGGTGAAGGTCAAGGTTAAACCAAAGCAATTTTTTTAAATTGCCAAACTTTCATTTTTTAGCAAAACTGGTCAAGTCCACTAAATGATTTTTGCAAAATGGGATAAGTCTACGTTGAACACGCATTTCTGATTTAAATTTGGTTTTCCAGTGTTTTCGTAGTTTGTAGAAGGCAATTCCCGTGCGTAAATTATTTTATGCGGGAAAAAGTTTTAAAGTTAAAAAAGTTTGGTTTCACTCAAAACAATTAAAATTTCATCTCACGGGCTTTTGACTCCACGTTAAGTTATTGATTTTGAGGCAAAACGGAAAAAGTCCACAAATTAAAATTTTGCAAAATTTTAAAAAAAATTCCAGAGTCAGTCTAGATTTATGAAACTGCTTGTAATAACGCTTCGTCAGTTGCAGTACCTGTAGAAAACATTGAGTTCAAAAAATAATCCTGTCACTCTTTTATTCATTATTCGTTATTGTGTACAATTTGCTTTGATGGACTTGACCCGTTTTCCCAAAAAACTCTTCATAAAAATGGAAGTACAAATTTTTTGATTTTTATAAAAATAACGTTAGTGTTACAAACATAGATATACTACATGCTGCTTGATCTGGATTCTCTGGCTGGATATTACTATATAGATAGAATAGAATAATTAAATTAGCGTTGAGACTGGATGCGATGCTTAATCAGCACCTGTCCAACACTCTTTGTCCAATGTCACCATGTCACATTATCCTCCCAAAGTCATCCATTTCCTTTCTCGTCTCCGTAATACGTTTCGTTTCTCCAGTGAGACAGTCACCGAAACCGAAGTGAGGACTGAAAGGCTGACGACGACGATGAGAGAGAAAAGTCCTTATCACGGAAATGATCAGGAGATCCGTCAGTCTGTCTGTCCCCCGGACCATGTGTGTCCCACAATCTTCTATCTGCATCTCTCAACGCTATCGATCCTCTCTTTTACTCACTTACAATTTTTACACTTCCACTTTACTACGCGGCCTCCGTCTCTCTCCCATGTTTCTCTGGTCCTGTTACGAGTACTCCTCTGGTTTGTCAACTAAACCTCTAATTAAGAATTAGCACAGAACAGACGACTATCCAGCCATCCCATCGCTTCGTATCGCATCGATCTCGATCTATAATTAATAATTACAATTACAAACATATCAACTGCAACTGTGTTCAGTCCCAATTGGAGCCTTTATCCCTAGACGGGCAGACCGGCTCCTATTGGATAGATGACAATTAAATTGAGGGAATTTTAGTGAACGTGAACACGGACCGAGACCGGGACCGGGACCGGGACCGGGACCGAACACTGAACAGAGGCTGACAATGCATAAAATAAGTGTGCTCTCTCAAATAAATTGTAGAATGCATAGATAACGAGAAAACTAGATACCGGTGCCGGTACCGTAAAGCTTCTAATAACTCCCACGTCCCTATCATAACTCCCGAGGCCCCTAATAACTCCCGGGGTTTTTAGCATTGAATCAAATGGAGCAGGAGTTTGCTTGCTGTTCACTGATTTCTAATAAAAACTCCCGGGTCTGAAGCAAAGTTTGACGTAACTCCCACCGGCCCCCGGGAGTTATTAGAAGCTTTACAGTACCTATAATAATTACATTTTGAATATAATGCAAAGACTGACATTTGCACACTTTCCATGTCCAGGATATTAATACCATATGATAAGGCGTAATTGCATAACTGCCGATTCTCATGTTGTGCAAATTAATTGCAAAAATTAGGCCAACTGCGTACAAAATTCAATATGCTTCTATCAGCTAAATGTACAGATGGCTAGATACAGCGTCCAATTTTGTCTAATCAAAAGTTACTTTATACTTTTTTTTACATACTTTGCATCTAGACAGAGACAAACGCTGTGAGCCACGATATTCACCTCGTTCTATAAAAAAATGGGATAAAACTGCCATTTATTTAGTACTTTTAAACCTCCAGATATCTAGTGAATTTTTGCACTTGTTACAACACAAAAAACTAGGTAAAAAAAGGGTATAATATTATGTAACCTATACTATAGTAAGCTATAATATAGCTGTCATTTTGCACGAGACAGCTAATTGACTAGCAGGTGTATAGTAGTAAAACTATACTATTGACAAAATCATTAGTGGTTCATGCTGATACGAGGCTGAAAATAGCCAAAATTGAAATCATGGAGATTACCTACACATCGTATTGAGATAATGGAAAATTTAGCAAGTGAAAACATGATATAATTTTCAGTGATATAAATGGATGTGGCCATGTAGCGTGGGAATAATGCCGTCGCTATATGAACTGAACGACAAATGATGTCACACGGATATCGTATTATTTTTTTTGCTGTTAATAATATTAATGAATATAAAATGAAATACAAAAACTCAAAAACCAACTATAAGGGAAACAAAGTAGGTAGGTAGATGCCAATGTATATACTAAAAATAACCTAACCTAACTTCTACAATGGTTGATATCACTCAATAGAAGTGTGTACTGCAAAGGCATTTTTTATGTTTTTTTAATTAATTCATAATGGAGGTAACAAGTCAGAGACATTGATCATCATCGCACATCACTAATCACTGTGTAGATCCTGAGGTTTAGCTTGTATTTAATTTCAACAAACATGAGACGAACAGGAACCACAGACAACGAGATGGCAACTGGCAACTGACTAGTGAGAACTGAAAGTACTGAAACTTGAACACTGAAAGACTTTATTATAGCTATCAACTGAAGAGTTTTTTGGCAAAACGGGATAAGTCCATTAAATTGTTTTTGGCAAAATAGGATAAGTCCACCTACTTAAAACATGTATTTCTGATTAAAATTTGGGTTTCCAGTGTTTTCGTAGTTTTCAGAAGACAATTTAGTGCGGGAATGTTTTTCATGCAAGAAAAGGTTAAAAATTTAAAAATGTTTGGTTTGTCTCAAACAAAACGATTAAAATTTCATCCCACGGACTTTTGACTCCACGTAAGTTATTGATTTTGAGGGAAAACGGAAAAAGTCCACAAATTAAAATTTTTGGAAATTTTCTAAACAATTCCAGAGTCAGTCCAGATTTATGAAACTGCTTGTAATAAAGCTTCATCAGTTGCAGTACCTGTAGAAAAAATTGAGTTCAAAAAAATAATCCCGTCATCGTTTACTCATTGTTCGTTATTACTGTAAAATTCCCTTTGATGGATTTGGCCCGTTTTGCCAAACAACTCTTCAGTTGATGCTGATTAGCTACTTTATTTTACCACAAGCTCCCGTAGTCAAAACCAATAAATCAATCTATCAATCATAATCAAATTATCACTACTTACATGTCTACATGTGACACTTTGACGAAGGAGCAAACATGATTTTAACTTGTTATTTTAGTATCGGTGTCGGCGTATCGGTGTTTCCTTTCTTGGTCAATCGAAAATATGACATGTCCATGACACACCTCAATATGTTAAATTGATTATGCTAATTATACTATACTTAATTAGAATGATAATGATGATGACAGACACTTAACACTTTAAAAACTGTAAACACTTTAATATTTATAGCATACTGATCAGATATCACTGCCAGGCATGGTTAAGTACGCATTGTTATGGTGTCGGATTTAGAATCTGATTCGGATGCTGATGCTGACTGAATCTGGGCGAGAAAATATCCTTTTATTACTGTAAAATATATTTCACACCTTGAACTACGTAAGTGAAACATGACATTAACTACCCTACTAACCGCCTAATAAATCTAGAGACCTGACCTAAAAGCCTAATGCTGCGGTTTATGTTTGTAGTTCGCGGTTAAATTTCCCGTTTTCTCATTTAACTTACTATTAGAATACGCATTGTTCATCATCTCCTGTCTTCAGTACTTCAGTTCTCTTCTCACAAGTCAGTTCTGAGTATCTGTAAATATATGCATCAAAATACCTGTAGCCTGTTGTGAATTTAATAAATTAAGCATAATATATTTAATCACTGTCATAGTATCGTAGCATTGAAAAAGATTATATTTATTGATGTGATCTAATTACGTTGTATACAGTATGCTTCTATTTTTAATGAAAGTGCCAAATTAGTGCTGCATATGCATAGATAATTATATTATATGAAAACCAATCAGCATTGAACAATAATCTCAAAACCCTGTCAATCAACTCGATAATAATATTTTACCAGCGGATTCAAAAGTATTTTGACACGATTGGGGAACCAATTATAATAAATTAACAAATTAAAAGTACTTTACCTGGTCAAGCCTATTTTGCCAACTCGTAACAAAAAGACAGCTGGTTAATAGATTAGAGCAAGTTGATATAATTATGATTTTTAAGTTTATCGATGTCTAATTCAGATCTTATTAAATCCTTATAGTGTGTAGTATACTTGATAAAGTTAGCAAAGGCAAATCCTGAGCAGACAAACAACAACGAAATCAATTATATAATCTGACAACTACTGATGAATTAACCTCTCTTGGTCAAGTGTCCAATTATTGTTAAGTGTTAAGGGGTGTGCAAACAAGAAAATGAAGCACTATAATAAATCTGTAAGGTAATTGTATGAAATAGAGTCAAATCAATATCACTTTGAACTCAACAAAACCCTAAAAATAATTAATTATGCATATGTCAAATAATAGTACCTACTTAAATGGCTGACAACCATATAAACTCTGGAATTAATAAACTGCAAGGTAATATGTATCACCAAATATTGCAATTCATAAGATAAAACATAAAAAGTTAACCGAATAAAGCATATATCTACATTTCAATTTTTATCGGTTTATACTTGTATGGTGAGGACCCACTTGGAAGTGAAATAATAAACTAAAATTCAAGTGTGAATCAATTATGTATTATCGATTAGGATTAACTCAAGTATTTTTGAAGAGGGGATGATAGTGTCAATTAGATATTGGTGACGACAATCAACTCGGACAGGATGTTAATGGGAAGAAATCATATTCGAATTTTGGTATAAAAGGATGGAAAATGATGTGGAAAATCATTCAGCAGTCTTCCTCCTTTTCGGTTTCTACCACCAATTCAATTCAAACTTCAGAAAATATCGCTCAGGCGTAGTTTCTTCAACCAACTTTCAAAATGAAAATCATTCTCGTTCTCGCTGCTTTGGCTTGCGTCGCAAGCGCTGCTCCATCATCGGGTAAGTATTTAATCAACTCAAAAAAGATATTTATTCACATCTTTTTTAGTACTCAAGCAGCAAAAAGCTATAAGAATTTAAAATCATACATTTACAACGACCAATTTTCAGATTTTAATTTTTAATTTGCTTTGTATTTTTGTCAACAGAGTTGAGCAAACAAATCATTGAGGGATTAGCGGCCAGGCTCTTACCCGCCTTCGAACATGAGCTGCTCCTTAACAAAACTGAGATTGTTTTGGAAAACTCATTGGCTTCGGGAGTCGTTAGCCTCGAGTAAGTGTTTGACTAAAAGTCACTCAAAATTCCAGATGCCCCATATGAAAAAATTTAACTTGAAAAAATTGCATACTTAGAACTACATATTATTACATAATAATATGCTTTTTCTTAACTAAAAATGGTCCTGAAACTGTCAGTTTTAATTCAAATATAATTATTTTGATCTATTATTTTTGTGCAGCGGAGGAAAGGTCATCAACTTGGACACCCTCACTGACACCCTTAAGCTTAACATCCTTGCTTTGACCCTCAAGGGAGAGGTTACCGTCCCCTTAGTTCAACTCACTGGACAATACACTGCTGATGTCCTCCTTGCCTTGTCCACCGGAGAACAGAAGGTTGTTGGGGCCGGACCTCTTGATGCTTCTGCTACTGATGCCTTACTCACAATTGACGCCAAGCTCGGTTTGAACATCATCACCCAAATTGTCTCAGTCAAGACCCTTAACTTCGTCGCCAGCATCAAAACCGCACTCATCATCGCCGAGGGCGCCCTTGCCAACGGAGAGCCCATTGACAATGAAGCCGTGAGCAAGGACCTTCCCGGACGCATTGACGAATACTTCGCCAACCACGGAGCTGAATTCAACGTCGAAGTCCTTGAAGTTGTCAACAAAGTTCTCGCTGTAAGTCCTCATAATTTAATAGTACTCTAAATTCTATAATAATTATAATGCTTTTGATTTTTTTTAATTACACCTCTATTTATTTATTTGGCAAGAGTATAAAACATGGACGATATAGTTCTAATGAATTTACTTTCTCTGTTTTTCTAACAGACCCACACTCTTGCTGAATGGCTCGAGATCCTCGGACAGAGCAGAATCCAACAATAAATTAACCCACCCCTTCATTTAACTTCTATTTATATTCCTATATGAATTGGCACGTTAATTCTCAGTCTTTCATTTAACTATTGTGCACATAATTTTTAGTGTACACCGTTTTTTCTCCGAAAATAAAACCGAATATTTTGAATTAATTAAAATTAATTATTTTTTGGTGGCATTTTTTCTTACTTTTTGTGTTCAAAACTGCACAAGCTTAAAAAAATATTTCCATAAATTCATGAAGGGATGCACTATATACGAATATTTACTTTTTTTACTGTCTGGCTCCAGCAATTATTTTGAGAGACAGGCAAATATCTGTATAGTAGATTATAGATAGTACATTTGCTAGTTTAAACACGATATAAAATATCGTCTGTGAAGAACCAAAATGACCCATATATATCCATTTGTAGCTAAAAACAATATCTACTATCTACAAACATATTGAAACATGTCTTAAAAGCATTTAAATAGAATATTTTGCGCTTTTCAAAAACATGCAAATAGAACATTTTACACTTTTCAAATACATGTAAATAGAACAATTTGCACTTTTCAAAAACATATAAATAGAACATTTTACACTTTTCAAAAACATGTAGATCGAACATTTTACACTTTTCAAAAACATGTAAATAGAAAATTTTACACTTTTCAAAAACATGTAAATCGAACATTTTACACTTTTCAAAAAATCTTAACATTTTACGCATGTTTCTCATTTTGTTTTTATGACATAGCTCATTTTGATTCTAGCTTAAATTGGACATGGGTCAGTTTAGTTCTTCACAGACGATATTTTTGTTCATACATATTTGCATGGCATTGCATAATCATGCTAATGATATCCAATAATAATTCCTTTCCTTCAAACTTCCTTTATTTGCTTGCAAAATAATGATTTTCAATTCACCAAAATGTTTTCAATGCAATAATAAATCCCACCACATGCATGCTCAGCAGAAAATTTGAAAATCTCCTTTTATTTTTCTACATAATAATACATCATTATTATATTATATCCTTTCTCGGATCTCGGCCATTTGCCGCAAACACAAAGCGACAACACAACTCTGGCCAAAAACAACAACAGCAACAAGGACAGCGACGAGACGAAATAAAGAACGGTTCTCATACGTTCCTTCGTTCGAGCTACAGATATTCTCATGGTCGATATATAGTGTTGGAATTCGTGTTGTTGTCGTCCTTTCGGTCGTTTTTTGTGTGCGTTGTAGTCATGAAGACACTTGAAAGACTCCGATATGATTATTACTATGACCTCCTGCTGTTACCACAACATTAAAACCAACAACCAACTACCCACCGAGCCACTCAACCAACAACAACAACAACAACGACGACGACGACGACGACCAGAGATACGACAAAACCTCATAGTAAAAAAACAACCAAACGAAACCAGAGGAAAATGAGAGAAGGACTAACGACTATTATTGCACTTGAAACTAGATGTAGAATAATATCGTCTGTGAAGAACCAAAATAACCCATATCCAATTTAAGCTACAATCAAAATGAGTTATGTCATAAAAAGAAAATGAGAAACATGAGTTAAATGTTAATTAGAAGTTTTTAAAAACGTAAAATGTTACATAGTTTCATGTTTTTCAACAATGTAAAATGTCCTATTAACATGTATTTGAAAAAGTGCAAAATGTTCTAATTCCATGTTTTTAAAAAGGTTCAAAATGTTCTAATTCCATGTTTTTGAAAAAGGTGCAAAATTTTCTAATTTCATGTTTTTGAAAAGTGCAAAATGTTGTATTTAAATGCTCTCAAGACATATTTGAATATCTTTGTAGATAGTTGATATTGTTTTTAGCTACAAATGGATACGGGTCATTTTGGTCCTTCACTCACAGACGATATGTGGAATACTCATGCAGGACCAACCAGCAGTATATATCTGCAATTTCAACTATTTTTATTCCATATACCTAGTCTAGTCGTAATACTACATAGATCGTATTTATAGCCACTCGCTCTGTGGACGGACTTTGGCCAAGCCGACCAAAGTCAAATCTAAAAGTAAATCCTAAAGCCAAAAGACCCCGCAAAGACCTCAAAGACATTAACGTGCTGGTCCTGGTCCTGGTCGCCAGAACAGAACATCAGTTGTAATGATCATGGTCGGTCGGGGATAAAGTCAGAAAGTCAAAGAGTTGTCGCCCATTCCCCTCCCCATTCCCTAAATACTTACTACTTGATAATGACTCAATCTCAAAATCACAGATCAGTTCCATATTACTCAGCCCCCGCCTCGGCCTCGGCCTCCACGTCCAGATGCGAACTGATGTGATGACAATAATATCCACAATCCACAATTATCATGTCATATGTCACTTCCAAACAGCAAAAACTCAACGCGGCTCCATTCCGCAGATATGTATGACCTGACTATATAGTGAGCTATATCTTTCTTGTACCTACATTAAATTTATTGCTTAAAACATAATTCCTGATAATTCTTTAGATAAAGCCCGCAAAGTACACTCATATACTTGTAGGATTTATGGTAACACATTACAGTAACATAGTTCCCCCATTAGAATTAGTAAAAGGGATTTGATTGTGAGTTTGATATCTTTGTTGAGGAGCCGTAGCCGCGATCATGTAGACCATACCATAGAGGAATAATATTCATTAACATTATTGTTATTATCCTAGAATTAATACAAATCACAAATTATTTGGCCGTACTGTAAGTTAAGTTATTTTATTGCAATTCCCAATTCTCACTCTGTCCTGTGTCCTGTGCTGTGGGGCGATTTTAAGGGATTTTGGAAACATAGCTATATAGATACGGATATTGAAGATTAAATTATTACGATTAGAAAAAAGAAAACAGTGTTTTACTTCAAAACCGCCTAGACACAGACACCCAGATGACCGAGGGTGTTAAAACTTACGACCCATTAAAATTAACTACATAATTAATTACATTTGCCAGTCTGCTGGTGCATTTGATTGATAGCAGCTTTGCTTTTGGGTGTGTTTCCCATAGTCAGTACTACCTAAATTAATAATACAAAATAAATAATTCTAAAAAAAAATCAATTACGTAAAGAATTCAGATTAAAGCGGAAGAACGAAGAATCCCATTCACAAACAGGTTTGGCTTTTGAGTTGAGAGTGTCCAGAATTTCCGTATACATAGTTATTTAGATACGCTAATAAGTATACGAATACTTTACGTAATTAAGATCGACTTTGCATCACATGGTTTAGTTTTATTTGATTGCTTTAACGGCAGAAGGCAAAGGAATTCGCAGAGTCGGAGTCAAAGGGTAAGCTAATACTTGTGTTTTGATATATTTATTAAAGTGTAATAAAAATGCTAATGTTGAAGCTGTCGTCCTTGACCATTTTTAGCTATCTACAGATATATCAGCTGATGCTCAGTATAGACAGTGAGCATTGCAAAGGCTTCAATTTAAATGTATTGTCTTCTGCTCTTCCTCTAACAGACCTATTCTTTTAGTTCTGGCCCTGGGCTCCCACGAACTGACGAGACGACGAAGTTTTTCTGCGTATACTGCACAATCCTTAATTAGCCTCTGATTCATTCCTTGTCAGCGTGACAAAATTATATTTACAACTTTAATTTCAAGTTTCAAGTACGTTCTCGTTCTCATATTTTACTATAGTATGTAGTTCGTATACTATCTTCTTTCTTGGATATTTTTGTTGAATAGTTTTGTATTGTGTATCGTCGTGTTCTACAAGACTGAAAATTCCTTATATTTACATTATACTGGAAATTTTATTCGTTTCTTAAACCTTGCAAAACTATATATATAAGTCACACTATACAGAATTGGTCAGTTTTACCAAAGTCAAAGTACCAAAATAAAAATATATTTTATCTTTTTGAAATAGATCCGCGTGACTTTATTTAATAATGCTGCAGGTCGGCTGACTGTGAATATAAAAGTACATGCATTAAAATAATTTTATTATTGAAAAGACAGACGAATTAAAGTGATACTAAATTGTTGTGTTTATTAATAACAACAGACAATATATAGTGAGTCATCGATAGTTGATATTTTTATAGTTTTAATCAGTCATGGATCTGGATCAGTGACTATACTATCAGTGGAACTATCAACATTATTCGTTTTTATTTATGTGACTGTCTGTGCTAAGTAAACGTAGGTATTTGTCACCCATAATTTATTAGCACAGCACAACATTTAAGTACCACACCAAAAAGCGTAAACAAATCTAACTTTTTTTTAGTAAATATTTGGTGATACCAACAGACAAGAGCTTAGGGATTGACTTGGTTTGTGGTTGTTGGCTGCGTTCAGTTCTTTTGCGACTTACGATTTTGTTTTGAACGAATTTAATTACTTAGGTTGTCAACATATTAACTGACATTAAATATTAGGAAGGGAATGTTCTGATTAGATGTTACTCAGATAGTATTATTATTGTGATTAAAAATGCATCAACCGCAACTTTTAATTTGTTTCTTGTTTCTGTTACCAGTCCTTGTTTTAACGTGGGGTGAGTTCTTCTTGAGGTTCTATTGCGTCTCCTTGTAAAATTAGAAATATTTTATTTTTCTTGTTTGATGACTGTCAAGGCCAACAGTCAAAAGTGAACTAAATCTAAAGCAAAGCTAAAATTTCCTGACATTATTTTATTGGATTTTGAATTATATTTTTGTAGACCCATTACCAACGATGGATGAGTGGAAAACTTGGACTTTGGAGGTATTAAAAATTATAACTAAATTATTAGAAATGTTGTTTACTTTATTATGCAGGCTGACTTTATTATTTGTAATAATTTTAGAGATTATGCATTTTGGATTTTTTAAGTTATGTCAATAATTTCGGCTTGATTTAATAATGAATATATGATACATTATTAATGTTAGGAGCTGGAGAAACAAATGTCACCCAGTCGCTGGAATCCTAAGAAATCACCAGATGAAGTTATTAATCAATATCTTCAAGTGTGTTCAACTGGTAAGGAAATACAGTCAGTAGTATTTTTTTAGTTTATGTTTATGATACCCACAGACTACAGACACAACTTATTACATCCCTGTAATTATTATTTTTTGAAGGGACGATTAAGGCAAGGAAATCTGTAGCTCACACTTTGGATGTTTCATATGGCGCACTCCCAAATGAGAAAATTGACATATACGGAACTGACTTACCCGAAGATAGCCCCCTTCTTTTTTGGATACATGGGGGGTATTGGCAAGGTGAGTTCGCCCTTAATAAAAATAGCAATTTTTTAAATCTTATAAAAATACTCGTAGCAGTAACATTAATACACGTAAGTAATCTACAATTTTGGTTTTTAAAAAATTACAGAAGGGACAAAAGATATCTCCGGATATTTTGCAAACGTACTTCATGGTTGGGGTTTCAAAACTGTCATTTTTGGGTACACCTTGGCTCCTGGAGCCACCATTAGTAAAATGGAAGAAGAGCTGACGCTCGCTCTAAAGCGGGTCACAAAGTTATTTCCTAAATCAAGTATAGTGATTGGTGGTCATTCTGCTGGGGGTCAGCTGGCTTCAAGTGTCATCACAGGGAATTCATTTTCACTTATTCCAAATCTACAGCACCAGCTCAAAGGTCTTTTCTTAGTGGCTGGAGTCTTTGACTTGAGACCATTAGTTCAAACATCTGTGAATAAAGCTTTGCAGCTGACACCGTATGTGATAAATGAAATATCATCAATTTCCTATATATAACTATACCTTAGGTACATGTCAAAACATTTTTTATTTCGTATATTAAGTTGAGTTTTGACTTTTATTATTTTTGTATATATTTCCATAGGATTGTAGCCCAAAACTTGAGTGCCCTATTCAAGGACGTTAGTTCTCCGTGGTTAAATATTCCACTAAGTAATTTTGTAATTGTGGGGGACAATGACTCCCCTGAATTTAAAAGACAGTCCACAGGATACTATGAAATACTTAAGAGTTTATTTAACACGCAGTTCTGGGTGTCAGCAACAGATGATCATTTTGAAATCGTCGAGAATTTAGCAACGGAAACATCCGATGTGGCTCAACAGCTTAAAGAATATCTCAAGAAATTCCACGATGTAGGTTACATTTCGAATGCAAACTCAAATTTAATCCCTATTTTTCATTAGTCTACTTAAAAATAATTTTGATACTAATTATTAACTCTATATGATCGGCCATAAGTTTTCTATTGTTTGTTTTGGCTATACCGCTTGGCCCCGGTCTGGTTTACCGTGGCTATATTATGTATTCAAATCCGTAGTTTTTAACTTGCTACATTGTGTGCGTGTGTATTTTAACTTTTTAACTAGCATTTGGCTTTAGCCCTTCATTTTGTACACTTTTTAGCTCTAGTTTCACTATAACTCTTTAAATACAATAAATATTCTGAAGTCTATTCAACCACTTTAGATCTTATCTTAAAACTTTTCTGTAATTTTTAAAATATTTGGGGATATTACTGTCTAATTTTACTTAACACTTTAATCGCCTATTTTTTAAGCAATTTACATAGTATTTCTACATTTTGCCGCTGTTACTATTTTAAGCTTACATTTTTTAGAATAAAAACTTTACTGACAATGAGATTCGGATGGAAATGATAATGCTAAAAAGTTAATTTATTTATGAATTTTAAACGTTTACTACGCACGCAAAAAATGGTTTTTATCTGTGTGTATATAGATTAAAGATGAACAGAACTTGTCATCATCTCCGTCCGCATCAGAATCTTCCTTCAAGCCTGGAGCTGCTGGTAGCATCACTGGGAGCCTCTTGGGACTTTTGACACTATCCCTTTCATTTCTGTAAGGTTCAACGAAGAAGCCATGTAGCCTGAAGGGTACTTAAGAATTATAATGCGATTAATCGAGACTATTTATTATTTTACTTTTCATACCCACCAATAATTGTCGCTTTTGTAAACGTAATAGTACCATATATCGTCTGTGAAGAATCAAAATGACCCATTTCCAATTTAAACTAAAACTAAAATAAGCTATCTTCAAAAAAAAATACTAAACAAGTTATTGGTAAGTAAGTTAGTAAATTACAAGGTTTAGAAAAGTGGGAAATTTTTTATTTACGTGATTTTGAAAAGCGTAAAATGTTCTATATTTACATCTTTTCCAAAACTGTAAAATGTTTTAATTAAATCTTTTTGGAAAGTTCGAAATATTTTATTTACGTGATTTTGAAAAGTGTAAAATATTCTATTTACATCATTTTTAAAAATTGTAAAATGTTCCATTTACATCTTTTTGAAAACAGTAAAATGTTCTATTAACACCTTTTAAAAGGTTCAAAATTTTCTATTTGCAAACTTTTATGATCATATAATCATATTATTATGTTAATTTGTTTTTGTAGATAGTGAATTTTGTATTTAGTTAAAAATGGATTTGGGTCACTTTGATTCTTCACAGTCGATGTCGATATGCTATTATTTTAATATGAACATTATACAAGCTACAATTTCCTATATCCATTTTTTATTTAATCTAACTACAAACAATAATTATTTATGTCAACTTAACGAAACTGTGATAGGGATATATGATTAGTTGATTAGTGATGTCATTATTAAATTATTATATTTAATTACTTAATTAATTGTGAGTAAATCCACGACTAAACTACATGGTACACATATGACTATTAAAGCTGCTGAAATTACTATTAAAGATAACGATGAACCGAGAAGAAAAAGAGGGACAACGTAAGACATTGGCAGTAGTTGGCATTTGGCATTGTACGTTTTACATCATTTATGCACGCGTGTCATTTGTAACATCTGCCACTAATTTGAAACAGATAATTATATATTTCCCATATGTACTTAACTAAGTGAGTTTTTGAGTACTTTCCGTAAGACAAATATTTGTCGCCTATTATCTACACATTTTAGCTCCAGTGCCTAAGTAGAAATAAGTTGAATTGTAAAATATATGTACTACACCGCTAACAGGTACCTAAAATATCAACAACTACCTACTTACCTACTTAATAGGGACATGGTATCAGTATTTGTAGTTCTACTGTACGTACCATTAGTTACTTACATAAAATATGTATAATTCACATTTGACTGTATCGGAACATTACAAGCAAAATTGAAGTTGTTTGCATTTTGGTTAAATTATGGTTAAATCAACTACGCAGTAAGTATCTATATGTACGTAAGTAGCTTTGCAGCATATTTGTACTTCTTTAAACCCCTTTTTCTTGCCCTGGACTGCCGGGCGCTTATTCGAACATTTACGGTAATTTATTTCTATATTTTACCTCTGACTGGCCCTGATCGAAATATTATGCTGTCCACCACATAATGCTAAAAAGTTCAATTTTGAATTCTAAACGTTCTTTTTAGAGTTACAATCGTCATAATATAAATACTACTACATACTGAAGTTGAAATAATTTATAGAAAATTTTCCAATTTTTGCAACCATTATTGATCTACTGTTCTAAGTATTGTGAACACGACACAAGCTACATTTTTCCTTATTTATTTAGCCTGTAATATAACTACTAACAACCATTTTGTTCAACTTGGCGGAACTGTGATGTCACTAATATATTTAATTACTTAAATTTAATAAATAATTAAATTGGAGTAAATCCATGACTAAACTTTGCTAAACATGATTATTAAAGTTATTGAGATTACTGCAGAGAAAGATGTAGCAAAGCCAAGTAAGGGACAACATAAACCGCATAGCATAGGGGCTTATAATAATTGTTTATTTAATAGTTCAATTTGTCTCCATAATTACACACCCGAATTGTGTAGGACACATAAGCTTTTGGACCTTTGGTTCTGATTCCTGATCAAAGTGTGGGTTGTTTTGTTGTTGTTGTTGTTATGACCTTGATAAACAGGAAGTAAGTGAGCAGGCACAACTACTTACATGTAAGCGCCAGCTAAAAAGCTACATTTAATGGTTTTGACTTTGGCTTTTAGGAATGGTTAGTTTACACGCTTTACTTGCACTGCACAACTATATGTATTTTCTATAATATATTACTATATAAAATTTTCTTCATTTAAAAGCGTCAAATATTGCATCGAATCGATCGCTTTATTTCCACACTTGTATATATATAATTTATTATTAGAATTAGAACGAGCATTGCTGAAGCCGAAACCGAAGCCGAAACCGAAGAAATGCCTCTGAATCTGCTGAATCTGAACGATCACGGATCACGACACAACCAAGGAATAAATTTATGTACATAGTTTTCAGGAGTTGCTTTTGTTAAATTGCAGAAGTTGAGTTCTCATGTGCAGTTATTTTACATTAAATTACGCAAGGCATTATATATTTTAGGTCATGATTATAAATTAGGGATCGTCTATAAATGATGTCACGGATATGGTCAATGAGTCTACTTGGATATTGATGACATCCCATGTTAAAGATAGCCATTTACGGTCAATTGTAAAGCTGCTGGTCATATTATAGGGTCTTGAATATTTCGATACCATCATTAATGGACATCTCTACAAGACTACGTATGACGTACGTTTTCTGAAGCTGCTTTAATATAAAGTATATTGGATAATTTCTACAGAATAATGTAGAATGGAAATCAATAAAAGTGTAATGTTAAAACAAGAGAGCCAAAAAAAACAAAACAATCTGCCAGAATCATGAAACAAAATTCCAAAAGTCAATAGTACTACAATATAGCCAAGGTCAGGCAAAAATCGCCAACATCAAGGCATTCAATTCAAGTTAAATAATTCTTTACAAAATTAGGTTTTTATTATATGAATTATTTACCGTTAAATTCTTGTAGATAGAGAAACAGTAAACTCTGCCGCGTTCCAATTTTTTCTTGTGTCAGCCACGTTAGAATCTTTCACTTGAAAACATACACTGCGACTTTCATTTTGACCGGTACCGGTAACACGCTCAAATTGCGGATCACACTCACCTGCAAACACTGCACCCCGTCTTCCGAAAACCGTGGCTTGTATGCCGAATGTACTATTAGTTAAATATATAATCTGGAATTCTACATTGTTTCTATCATTATCCAAGTCTGGGACGGTATTCAAATTGAGCGGGGAAGGAAGAGCGGGATCACGTGGTAAATTTAAAAATCCTTCATTAGCTTGGTTTTTAATGACGAAATAACCATTTTTCTGATATTCTACTCCCCACGTCCCGGAATAGGGGGGTGTGTAAGTTTTGTCTTTGGAGCCGTAGACAGGAAATCGAAAGGATTTGAAACCATCCCTTCTTTTATGAGTGACTGTGTCATATTTTGTGTGGAGGTCAAAGGTCACGTTCTTTCTGTATTGCAATTTTACTGACTGTCGGCTCATATCTGCCGCTTCGTCGTCGTACTCGTACTCGAAAGCATTTTCACTGGACAGTGCAGTGACCGTAGCCGTAGGTTCGGGGTCATTCTGTAGTTCTGGAGTTGAACTATCGTTGCTATTGGATTCTAAGAACTGCAGGTATTGAAGTTTTACACTTGATCCAGACGTCACGGTTTGAGCAAGTTTTGGAAGTAGCCTTTGACCCTTAGAATTTGACCCGTAGTGTCTTCTGACATAGTGGGAAAGGACAAATATTTCCCAGCCGTCAAAGATGTCATCAGTGAGGAGTTGTTCGATGAGTGTTTCATACGCAAAAACTTTATACTCCTTGTAGCTGAGCTTGTGAACAAATTGGAAGATTGGGATGAGGCGGGAGGCACGAATGTGGGTTTGCGCGCGGGAGTGCCTCATATCATCGTCTTCTATATTTTCATTTGACAGGTACGCGAAGGAAATCACGCTTCGGAGGTGGTCACTCATGATTTTATTAGCGTCCAGCCCCGGGTCATGCCGGATGTGGTTCTCTGCGAATGTCCAGTGAAGTGTTGCTTCGTACCAGCGCTCTTGGACGAGTAGCTCTGCTGTGTGCTTCAAGCGCTCTGTGATATTGTGCATGCCTGAGAGATGTTCCAGCTAAAAATAGTATTAATTCCACTAACAATAAGATAAGAAAGTAGACCCATTGAGCCTACCCATGACATCATTTATGGACCATCCCTAACGGCATGGAAGGAAAAATTAAATATTATGTAAAATGCTGCAAAAATTATTTTCAGATGACTTACACGATTATGAACGGTCTGCAAAGTGCTTTTTAGACTCTCGTGATTGCTCTTAATTTGTTTGATTTCATTCTCGTGCTGAAATTTAATTAAAAATACAATTAAAAAAAATATAATACATTATTAAACAATCTAAAGTGGAAATCAATATCAGTGAATCTAAAAATACATTGTAAAAATTCGTAACAAAATTTTTTACCGTTTGATGCAGCTCTCGAATTGTATGAAACGTCTGATTGTACAGCAGCAGATCTGACTGATTTGTACCCACGGCCTCACGTGAACTCTTGCCTTTAGCGATATCATCAATTTCTTTGTCGTCGCTAGCTGAATTATTGGCTGATTTCGAATAAGAATTGAATTTGTCTTCTAATTCTGAAAGCTTTTGCAATAATATTCAGTCAAGAAATCTTTACTTTTGACTCGATGAAAACTAGATATTGACTAATACATAGGTACTTACTTACATACATAAATAAATTCAGTAAATTAAGTTTATTTCATCTTTAAATTTAACAGAATAAAAATTACATTTAAACTAGTTATGCAAATTTTTACTATAGGTATATGCAAAATATACTTGGTTTCGAATTTGTGAAAGGTTATCACTTGTTTCCGCTTCAAATCTTTCCTGATTTTCCTGTAAAGTCTTCATCAGAGCCTATGAGTACGAATCGGAATTTACAATAGTAATAACAATCAACAATCAGTACATCTTATTGCCTAATCAGTATTTATAGTGTAAATTTGTTTTTACTATTGGTTAAAATTAAAATGGGTGGAAAATACCTGGAGGGTAGCAATAATGTTAGTCGAAATTGAGTTGTTTTTGGTATCAATATTTTCAGCAGTTTCTTCATTTTCCACCTGTATATTGCTACTGATGATGGGACTCGCCTCTTCCTCTGAGAAGCTTTCATGTTCTATTTCTATATCACTTGTATTTGTACTCGCACTGCAACCACCAAGTAAAATACACCAACTAAAAAATGTTAGATATAGAAGTAATTTGGAAATGGCAGTTGAATGCATTTTTGAAATGGATGGTGATTATTGTTTAGATTTTTATGATTTAATAAAATGTCGATTAACAATATTGTATCTCCCCGAAATTACTGTCAGCGTCAGCCACTGGGGATGATGAAGTTACTTAAATTATTACTATTCCATAAGCACTAAAAGCCAAGGCGGAATATGACTATGACCTTCTTGACTGAATTTTATTCAACATTACCATTGTGATTAAAAGATTATGGCCCAATGTCCACCCACTCTACGATCACGTGTTACATCTCATTTGACAATCAAGAAGACCAGATTAACACTACTAAATGACATGTGTTACATGGACCATATGTTTATGCAGGGTCGGATAATGCGGCCAGCGCATAGGCTGCCCCCGCTGCTTGAATTTTCAAAAAACATGTAAATGGAACATTTTGCACTTTTCAAAATATGTAAAAAGAGTATTTTGACTTTTCAAAAACATGCAAAATAAATAGTTTTGTACATTTCAAAAACATGGAAATAAAACATTTTGCAATTTTCTGAATCAAGTAAAAAGAACATTTTAAACTTTTCTAAAACATGTAAATACAACATTTTGCTTTACCAAAGAAAACCATCAAAAAAATCAAAATGGTGGTTTTTGTATCGAAACAAATTGCTGCCTAAAAGCAATTCTTTCGCCCGGCCCTGTGTTTATGGGATTAAAAGATGGGGAAAGCAGGAACGGGTATAGTTCGATCAGTTCTGTCTTGTCCAAAGCAATGACCTCTGCTCCACCATTTATTTAAACTGGACTTATTAACATTATTAATTTATTTTTAAATTCAAGTCTCAACATTTTGAAGAGTTAATAATAATCCTTATTAATAATATTCCTTGTGTTAAGGGGTCGCACTCAAATAACGTCAGTCTACCCGAATATTGGTATGACATCCCATGTTTAAGATAGTCGCAATGATTAAATCTACGCAATGGTTAAGCTTATGACAGAGGAGTCTTAAAATTGGAATATTTTGATGACGTCGTTGATGAACGATCCCTAACAAATTATACAAAAAGTGCCTACAGACAATATTTAATTAAAGATTAAGTAAATAAAGCACACGAGATTATTTATTTGCTCAGCTACAAAGTCAACTACTATATTGTTCTTAGTTTCTTAGAATTAGCTCTCTCTAGTTTATTTTTTTTATTACATTTCTATTATTACAACATAATATGTACTGCCATTCTTGAGAGATATGAGATGTTGGATTTGGATTTGGATTTTGTTACATATTCTGATGTGACTTGGTGATATATGATTGTGATACGTAAATTAAATTTGAAACTATTTAGTACACTATATATACATCTCTGCATAGGCGCAGTTGGAAACCTTAGGTACTTAATGAAATGAATACAATGTGTTAACTCATGCAGTAAAATAGTGAAACAACCTAAAAATATAGAAACAAAAAGCTTGAATTATATCCAAAATCTAAATCGAATTAAAATAGATATAACTTTTTTTTATAGGGCTCAACTATGAAAAATAGAAACTATGAAAAAGGAACCTTTTGTTAAATTTTTTTGTAATCTACAATAATTCATTTCACGAGAGGAAACTCGATCGTGTACATTAATTACAAGCTACGGCCTGTGAAGCTGTGACTGGACGTGTATCTGGATTAAATTAATGTACAAAAATATAATCTTTCGAAAGTATGTATGTATTTCTATTTAGTAGAATGTCAATGTCAGGACAATTACAAAAGTATGACATAAAATAATATGTATAGCTTTTTTATATATTATGTTATGCTGTTACAAGATTTTTCTTTCATAATATAAAATTTAGATTTGATTGATTTCAATTTGAGATTCGGATTTTACATGATTTAATCAACAATATTTCGTTCTGCGTCTCGAGTCGAGAGTTGAGGGAATTAAATGTAGAATGAGAAATGACAAATATTTTATACATTTATTTTCTAGATTTTGTTGAATATATCAAATGAAATTATTATATATTTTTATTTTAGTATTAAATTTGAGACTATGGGATTGTAGATAGGAGAACGCTAACGCAGTGACCAGGACCAGTGAAGCAGGTAGGTACCTAGTAGGCATTAAAGGCATGTGAGCAGTCAGCACTAAAAGCGCCATCACAATCACATCGCAATCACGATTCTAATCGCCCTTGGTGGTTGTCATGAATGTCGGTCAGTGTGCGGTCGTGATCGGGTAGTCGTCCTACGGTTACGGTCAGCGTCAGATGTTCCGAATTCCTAAATTCTCATGTTTGGCCCATTCCTAAATTTGATTTGGGATTTTTTTTGTATGTTGGACACAACTTCAAATTGGGCTTCGGCATCGGCATCGACTTCGACTTGGAATTTGAATTAACTGGAAACTGGAACGTCTGCTATACACTGCTATGCTCGAAAACTGGAATTAAATAACGTGCACAAGAACACGTATTAGAAAGTTTAGGGGGTCGTCCACAAATTATGTCATCGGTGGGATCGGCCTCAGTGGGTGACATCGACATCCAATGTAAAAGATAGCCATTTACAGAATGTTTAAGCAATACGGTCCAAGAAATGGAGTTATTTTGATGACATCATTTATGGACGATCCCTATAGAGACTTTAAATTGGAACTATAGGGGATATAGGTGCATTTACAGTGACGAGCCACCACGAGCAAGGAAACAACTTAATTCATCAAAATTATAGGAATTAACTTGAATAAGTCAAAAAGTATTCGGATATTTCGAGTCGATCGCCGTTCCCGTTCCCGTTCTTGCCAACAACGTTAACGTTATAGGCTTGCAGATTGCCCGGGGTTTCTGAGGTTTTTTGGGTTCGTCTAAATAATAATATAGTCTGTGGATTGTGACCATCGGATGGGATGGAAATCGGGATCGGAACTACGGATCGACTGACCATGGGAAATCACCGGTGGCGGTGCGGTGGCCGTGGCGGTGCATGGTTATGACATTAAAAATTACAATAATTGTTTACTCTATATATTCTAATTCTTAACCACCACGGTCACAGCTATGTACGCCGGTGGCATACTATATAGGACTGAAATATTTATAGAGGTATGTATTGCGCAAGAATAGACTGTATTAAAAATAAATAGGGAATATGAAATTTCCAATTCATATAATCGAAATGGAAAAATCCTCGGTGTTTCTATGCAGATACATACATTAGAAATTGGGACGGTGGAAATACAAGTTTATAGAAAAGTCAAAAGTCAAAAAGTTTGTATTTAGTAATTATGAGCTGCCAGGCAAACAAGCAGTGGGCGGAAGGAAACCACAGACATTTCTATCTCATAGTCTATCAGCAGGACAAATTTAGTTTTGAGAATTTCATTTTAAATTGATTCTATAATATATTTCTATACATATATTTGCAAGTTACAATAAAGTCAACAAAATTTCCCTTATGTTAATGTTAAACGCATTTGGCTCAATTCTGACTCCTGATGAATGTAATGTAGGTCATTCATTCGAGTCATATAATCAAATATCAAAATTCAATTCAAAATCGAATTCCCTACTCCGCTCTGTGTCCAAATTGTAAATATTTAATTGGATTATAATTGGAATTCTGATTTCTAATTTATTTAAGCCAGTACGTATATGTATGGTATGCCTCTACATAATATGTAATTTTATATTCAATGTTCGATCTACTTTTGAGGTTTATTTTGTGAGGTATGTTGAGCCGTGCGCATAGTTAATTGTGCATGCCATAGATTATTTACTGGGTATAGGCAATATTATGTAAATAAGTAGGTACTCAGATACTGGTTACTGGTTGGTAGGTCTCGTAATATAATACTGAAAACAAAACAAATAATCGATTACTGGTCATCATAAGAAAAGTTGAATAAATTTTGATTTTAATCCAAGTAATAAAAGCATTATATAAGCACCTATGCTTTTTGATAATTCAATTTTGGTCTCCTGTACTACTTAGATTGTACACATACAATATATGAAGAGTTTCTTGGCAAAACGGGATAAGTCAACTTGTTACAAAAATGAGCTTATTTGCATTACATAAAAAAAGTATATACACGTGACGCTTCAGAATTCAATAAAATAAAAATAGATTTACTTAACTAGTACGTATTTGGAGGTATATGTGCTTAAAAAAGGATACCTGCTACCTCAAACGACACACATAATATTCAAAATATTAATTTGTAATGTAACCAACATTATTATGCAACGCACGTCACGCAGCCCAATAATCTCTAGTACACCGCAACCCGTCTCGTCGTCCCGTCCCTCAAGGTTGTCGTTTTATTGGGAGTACAAAATAATATTAGACCCGGGACCGGGACCGGGACGAGAACTCGTTCCCGCAAACCGGATCATGGGAACTATAATTATCTACACGGCTTTTGAAACATATACTTAATTCTGTTAGCTTTCCGCTCACTATTTTATGTACCATGGCAAAAATGTGTGTGCATTTGTTCGTACGTACGTATTCACATACACAGCTTTTAATTTTTCAAGGCACATTTTATTTCCACCTTAGTAGTTAAATACGCGCCTGGAAGGAAAGTGGAACAAATATTTTCTTATTAAACTCACAGTATTCTTACACCTGTTCTTTTCTAATGCATTTTTTTTACATCCATTAATTTTACCTATGCAATTTTATTCACTTTTTGGCGGGCGATGTAGCTTATAATACAGTATAGCAATTGTTCAACGCCTTTACAACGCAGTCAGTGAGCAAAATACTGATTACTGATAATTATTTGAAGTTACAGTAACCCCTCCCGTATCCGGATTAATTGGGAACAGACCCCATCCGGATACGAGAAAATCCGGATATGGGAGGTTTTTAAAATTAACACTCTAACGTGTTTTGAAAAAAAACAAAATAGCTTGTATAGCAACATTTGTATTTAAATCAGCGATTTCCACTTCCATTTTCTCACAAGTAATCACATTTATAAGGCACAAAAAATAAATCCCTAGTTTTTAGGTTTAAAAAAATGATTTTCTTTTCATATTTTACTTTTATTTTTGAAATTTCATAAAAATATGGTATCTCAAAAATTTGATCCGGATATGGGAGGGTTCGGATACCGAAAAACCCGTCCGGATATGGGAGGTTCCGGATAATAGAGGTCCGGATACGAGAGGGGTTACTGTAGTACCAAAACACAAGTAGGTAGCTATGTACATTATATATAGAGCTCAAAACTAATAAGCTATACACGTGTACTTCCTTGTAAAATTTTGGTTATGATTAATGCTCTCCCCATAAAACCGTCCGCTGCCATTCATAAGCCATAAAAATTATTAATCACCGTCCAAAAAAACACAAACACTCCATTACTCCATTTTATTTTTGACGATTCGAATCAAATCCAAAAGCGTCAATTTGTGAATGCTATACTATACCGACACCGACTACCGCAGCGCAATTTGCCTTGCCATTTTATACTCTCCGCTAAAAAAAAACACTCGATCGAACACCTCAAATTGTAAAAGTAAAAACGTCAAGTATAAGGAAAACACAAAAAATACAATAAAACAAAATTATTTTATTTTCCCTTGGAACAAGAATATAAAACTGACTTAGGGAATTAGTCCAACACTTCACACTAATAAAGCAACTGTAACTGAAATTAAACAGTAAAACAATAAAATATAGTAGGTAGCACTACTTGAAACAACAGGTTCAATAAAAACCTAAGAAAAAAATACCTACCACATAAAATAATAAAAAACCATAAATCACTTCACAAAAATCATAAACTATAAATTACCAATCAAAGCACTGGGAGACAAATAAAGAGTTTGTTGAAAAAACGGGTCAAGTCCTTTTTTTTTCAAAAATGAGATTATTTGCGTTACGTGTACTATTCAACTATGTAGATACGTTACTGTGACTGTGCTGGATATATAGTAAAAAGTCCAACCAAAGCAAATGTTTAAAACATCAAAAATGTTGTTTTTTGGAAAAATGGGATAAGTCCACTTTAAACATGTATTTCTGATTTAATTTGGTTTTCCAGTGTTTTCGTAGTTTGTAGAAGACAATCCCCGTGCGTACGTTTTTTATCCAAGAAAAAGTTTAAAAGTACAAAAAAGTCTGGTTTCACTCAAAACGATCAAAATTTCATCCCACGGACTTTTGACTCCACGTTAAGTTATTGATTTTGAGGAAAAACGGAAAAAGTCTACAAATTAAAATGTTTGAAAATTTTCTAAAAAATTCCAGAGTCAGTCCAGATTTATAAAACTGCTTGTAACAACGCTTCGTCAGTTGCAGTACCTGTAGAAAAAATTGAGTTGCAAAAAATAATCCTGTCACCTTTTATTTATTATTCGTTGTTCCTGTAAAATATGCTTCGATGGACTTGACCCGTTTTGCCAAAAACTCTTCAAATGTCAAATCTTAAGCAAAAAATCATGCCAGATTGGGATCAAAATCAAATCGAAACTGACTAGTGAGTTTGAATTTTCTTTACCTGATTTAATTTTCCCGCCGCGCCGCATTGTCCTTGTTTTTTTAGTTTTATCCGCGTAATTTCAGTTTTCCATTTCCTTCCTGCGTCTACGTGATGGGAATCAAAATACTGGCGAAACTGGCGCAATGCTAATTATAGGCCAAATGGCGAGACTTAACCAGCAATTATC
>JAQFZE010000472.1:0-26129 GCA_034695245.1 Dicyrtomina saundersi | reverse complement strand
TATTTTTGTAGATAGTTGATATTGTTTTTAGCTAAAAATGGATATGGGTCATTTTGGTTCTTCACAGACGATATCATTATCCTAATTGAAAACCGTTTTCCCATAAAACAGTCTTTTTCTTGGATAGATAATTTCATCGTCAAAAAAGCATTATAAAAAAATTATTTGAGTAAAGTAAGTTGTACACAAAATTCCATAAAAGTGCAAAACTCAGTAATTATCTACTTTTAGATGTTACAGTAAAAGCATATTTTTCTGACAAACTAAAGAAATAGGAAAAACACATTATTTTTGAGCTGCAATAAAAATTATTGCGTAAAAACACGTGTTATTACTATTAATGACTTAGTACTATTTAAAATTGTAAAGCCACAATTCAATTAAAATAAAATTAAAAGTTTTTTGAAACGGAAGTGGAAGTAGCTAATAAAAATGAATAAAACCAGGTCTAACTTTTTAAATACAGCGTAGTATAAGTTCTTATGATAATTATTATGTCATACCATAGAACTCCCCAGTGAATCCATAAGTGTCCCAGCATCCAATATCATTTTCAGGGGAGCTTAAGGCTTGTGGAAAGACCATGATAATGTTGCTCAGCTCAGCAACCTCCAAGTATCCACTGTTCTCGATGTGACTCGTGCCGTTAAACTCTCTAAAAAAGAACAAATTAAATATTTAATACACAATATGTATAAGATAGTGCCGCACAATTTAAAATTATTAAAGACTCAATAAATCACAGTAGATCTATCCAACTATATCCTGAAAATTATGGCACACTACACTCGTAGGTAGGTACGTACACATGCCATGAAATGAAAATATGTAAGAACACTCTCATTTGTTCTGATTTTGGCATGTCGAGCGTGACGCATTCATAAAACCCAAAATACCCCAAAGAAATAATAATTACAAAGGAATGGAATAAACAATAAAAACATGCATCAGAGTCAGTCAGCTAAATACCAACAACATTTTGTATTGTGCTCCCTTCTAAATTGTTAAAAGAGTTATCACTGTTCTTGTTCTTCCGCTGGCGCTGACTTGGCTGTATGGTCTGCTATCTGTTCTTCACTAACGAGATTTTACATTTTCCGAGATTAATTATTAATTTATGTATTCACATAACAAAGTAAAGGAACCGTCCCATTCTTTTAGAGATGTTAACCATCTCTTTACTGATCTGTTACAGATTTCCTTTTCCTTATAATATAGTTGTATAGTTCTGACGTTGTTACATTGCTGTCGTTATCATTAATCAACCGAAATTAACAAGAAAATGAGAAATTTGTTGCACATTATTATAATCATGTTCATGTCTTAAATTTTATCCTTGATTGTAATTTCTTGTGCACCAAGAAAAATGTAATAATCATATAATCAAATTTTTGGAGCTGACTCAAATAATTCTTTTATTACCTTCCTGTAAGGCACCCATGGAAGTAGAAGTGAAAGAGACATTTGAGGTAATTGCATTTTGTAGGGATATAAATATAACCCACATCATCCATATCGTGACGTCCATCGAAACCATAGAAGAATTCAGTTTGGTCAAAGACTTGAAGGGGATTTACACGAACCCTTTCCACTCCTAAAACAAACAAACGAATAATCATCATTCTTAATAATTTTGTTATGTTATTTACTATTAATGAAAAAAAAACTTCATTACAGAATATATACAGCACGTTGTAGTTTCTAATTTTGAAGTCTCATAATCATTAATTAAATCATAAATATTAAACCAACCAACGTTCCAACATCACAAAGTCCCAACCCAACTGCATAACTTAAACTTTTTGTAATAACTTTGTCGTTTTTTGCTTCGAGATATCGAAATTCGTTCTAGCAGTAAAGCCCAACATAATAAGATATTATTTTTGACATTCCATTTCAAAGATAGTATGTACGGGCACAGGAATTCAATCACAAAGAAGCACAATGTTGAAAGTTGTAAGCAGTTAATACTTAATAGTGGTCAAGAAACGCCAACAGGAGTTGGACATTAGGACAAAGCCTACTGTAAACGTCAAACGCCAAAAACACAGTATCCTTTTTACTCTCATTTGTTTGTAAGTTAATTACCCATTACAGACTAATGAAGGTCAAAATCAAACATCGAATTTCGAGAACACAAAAACGAACGAGAGAACGAAAGCAGAGGTTTTAAATTACACCTTGAAAATTGGGATTTGGATATTATTATTAGGCACGTAACTCTATATTAAGTCTGACATTGACATAAAGTGCAGTAGGATAATCATTTTTGGATTACGAATCATGAATCAGAGCAGTTTTTTATAATGCCGTGTCACGTCCAAGTCATTTAGTCTCGAATTCTCGAACATCGCATCGAACTTCGCTCGCCTCAATACTCAATTTTAACCACAAATGTATTAGTGATTACACTTACACACTGAAAACTACGCACTGATGACTGAATGAATGAAAGTAAAAGCAAACAAAGTTCGTCATTCTGCGTAAACCGTATGTAACTAACTAGCTTAAATTAAGTTGGTACTTATTACGTACATGGTATATAGGAATATTTTATAAAGTAAGTTTGCTAAGTAAATATAGCAAACTGACTGCATAAAAAAGCTAAGTAAGTTAATTACATTAAGTACTTAGATACTATACTAAGGTACAACAATCTCAACGGACAACTCCTAACGTAATTAAGTATTAAGGTGCAAATAGTTAGCCAGCAGTCAGATTCAGTTTCAGTTTTAGGTACATAATTATATGTAGCTTTGGCCACAAGAAAGTTTTCAGTTTTGATTAATTCTGTACGTGTACATATTATGTGGTTGTTGCTATTGACGAATTTAATGAATGTGAATGTGAATGGGAAATGAATGGAGAATGGTCAGCTTGACTTTGTTCTTTGTTTTTTTTCCCTCTCAGATCTCAGACTATTTCTTAAGTGAGTTCCTATTTATTTCTTACAAATAAATGCCGAAAGCCGAAACACTAAATAAACTTGCAATTCACGTTCACATGAATTTTCAACAATATATTTTTTACAATTGACTGACTAGTGAAACTGAAAAGCACCCATTCAGCCATTACTATTTTGGCTGACCAGAACCAGAACCAGCAGAACTGCAAAACACTGCCGCCCTGTCAAACTGTCAATTACTTTGATACATTGTCCAACTTGTGCCATTGAAAATCAATGGGCGCTTTCCTTTATTTTAGCATTTAATTAGCTCAAAACCGATAATAAACGCAATGTGTATAAATACTTAAATGTGTATCAAAAAATTTCGACCTTATTTTCTGACACATAATATGTGACGTTGTGGACTGAGCGACTGGATGCAGTTGCAAAATCAGGTTACATTTACACTTTACAATAATTAGGTAGTTGTGCATTAAATCAATATCATTAAGATATTGTATTTATCTTTGAAAGCCTTCCGTCTATGATATCTGTACATTTTTGAAGTTAGTGTTATATAAAGGTTGTCACATATTATGCCTTTATTTGCTTAGATAAGTCAAAATTGCTAATCATAGTCATACCTTCGCCTTCAACCTTACCCAACATGTACAACATCTAGTTAGGGCCACCATTTCTTTTCAAGATTTGAATCTAATACATTCTAAAATATAAAAAGGTGAAGGTGCTAACTATAGTTACTAATTGCTGCGGCAAAGTCAAAAGTGACAGGGTGGGTTAAATTTAAAAATTAGGTAATTTATAGTAAAACTTACCTACTAACAAATCTTTCTTTCTAAACCTTCATTGTTGATTACTCATTTATTATAAAAATGTAGTTTGAAAATTGAAGTTCTGTATCCTGAATGAAATCAAACGTGTTTTTTATTCTTTAATCTCCTTATATACCAATATACAGATAAAATCTATAGGTATTACAATCAAATCAGCAATAAATATCCATGTGCAAAATGCAGAGATTGCCAATTCGTGTAAGTTTAAGGAAAACATTCCTTTTATACTGTGTAAAAGGTGTTGAATGAACTTTCGTCACCCAGTCACCACTTAATTTTGTTGGCATAGTAAGGCGATTGTGTTTGTGATTATAATCGCATTATGCACAATAGAATTCACGGGTTCAGGGTTTATAGGACAGGAAAAGCAAAAGTAAAGAGTGCCAATAATTACAGTTGATGTACCTACCTGTTGCGCTATTTACTAGTGAGTTGGTTTTTGTATTATTCTTCTAAATAATAAAAAAAACTTGTGGCAAGCCACTAATGATCAACTAATGACGTAGTGAGTAGTGGCTATATGATAGTACATTAAATACCTTAAATAAGGAATCAAACTTGACATTTGTCATTTAAGCAATCCTTGCAGTTTTCATGCTTTCATTCCATTTTACATGGCTGCGCCATAATTTTCTTCAACTGACTGACTGACATTAAGACTAAAAGGCATTTAGCCGTTGCAAGTTGCAATCTCAGTCCTCAGCAGTTCCTCAGTCAGTCATTATTCTTGTATGTGTTAGTAGTGTAATAATGCAATACTGTAATAATGGTCACCACACAGTAATATCGTAAATTTGCAAACACCACTGCTCAACAAGTCCAAAATTATTGAAAACAACTTTACTTAAATGGAGTGCTATGGAGTATAGGTGTGAAGTTAGATTTAGCATTAATGGTTAACCATTCGAGATATTATTCAATTATTTAAAAAAAACAGTCATAAAATGTCGTAATTTTAATCATCTAATTACAATATTGAATGTTGAAAGTAAGTCAGTAGTGCTGTCAACACTGTTCTGACAATCTTATGCAAAAATCGCTAAAAATAATTTATGCAAGTATTAAAATTGGGTTCCCTGCTTGCATGGTTTTGTTCGCTTATAGCAAAAAATAGTCATTTTAACCACGGAAGTTAAGAGTGCAATACTCAATAGTACCAAAGCAGTAGTTACATTCTGATGGGCGTTTGCATTATAAAGAGTAAAAAACTTAATAGAAAATAATGTGTGAGTTATGTCATATCAATTTTTTATGCAACTGTTTTCAAATTAAAATGCATGTTTTACCTACTTATATCAAAAGTACGTACGAGCTATACTTCATTGTCTAATAAAAAGATATTTTTCCTATTGCAATTTATATTACAGGTATCAAGCAAAAGTGTGACAGTTTGCAGTGATTTGGACACACAACGAAGAAACTTTACCAAAAAAATGGACTATTTGAGCCACGACTCGTTCGTCGTTCGTGAGTTTAAGCACTGCTTATATCGACTCTATAATTTGTGATTATTGTGTTCAAAAAGTGTGACTAACGTGGTGGTTTCTTGACAATGTCTCCCAAAAGGAATTGAAGTGCTTCATATGCCCCTGAAATGCCACAACTTCCTAAGAAAAAGTTCTCTGTCCCAGCTGGCTCTTGACAAGGGGCTCCAAAACCAACGGTAGGCTGTATAAAAGATAAGAAGACGACAAAAAAACAATGAGGACAACGCAGTCAGTTCAGTAGCAGTAGTGAGTAAGATAAAGTAAATACATTAAATTACAAAATCTAATCCACACACAAAAAAAACGACAATTACTTTAATCCCATTCACATAATATTACATCGCCACATCGCAGCATTATTTAACCAGAAATGCAGTTGACTTAACAGATTTCTGACATCTAATAATGCATATTCAGATCGTGACGAAACAAAGCAAGAGATAAGATGAGAGAAAAAACTCGAGAAGGAAAATGAAATGGAGTGTCAATTTATTATCAAAGAAACAGTTGAAAGATTGAATAATAGAAAACCTTGAATTTTTGAAGTTTGAAGTTTTACTTAACAAATAATATAGTTAAATAGAAAGATAAAAGCACAAACTGTGAAGCTCTGCAAAATTGCAAGCTGCAATTTATCCACCAAAAAATGAAAGTCAAGTGTGTCAAATATAAGTAAAGTGTGATGGGATTTTCCGATGCAGATTACTAATAACACAGCGCATTATTAATATTATACATATATATAACTGTTAAGGTTTTTTTTATATGTAATTCAATATTACTCACCAACAGAAGTTCAGCTTCCATTACGCGTGACTTGACGGATTCTGTATTCTGAATTAGAGGCTCGTACACTTGCATTATACGCATACTCATGTCTGCAATGATTAAAGACAGGAGGTAAGTAATTAGCAGTGATTAGTATTAATATCGTCTCAAGATTTAAAAAGAATAGTTATTAAGTATTAATTGCTTTTAGTGCTGTAAACGAAAAATGTTGATTGTGAATTACATACTTAACATGTGGTGTACTTATTGTTATTGTTATATAGATAGATAGGTAAGGTTGATAGGGATCGCCTAGTTAGAATTTAGAATGAAATCAACTATGCAGAAGGACGGTTTCATTTTTTATTAAAAAAAAGTGGGTGTATTGAATCGGTGTAATTATTAGTTTGGAATTAATTTTAGTCTCCGTTTGATAGTTTTAGGTCAATACGTATGTGATAATGATTGTGAAATATATATCGTCTATGAAGTGTCAGAATGAGCCATTTTCATTTATAGCTATAAGAGTAAATTGTATTATCAACAAAATAAATAATAGACGATCCTAAAACTGCCTAAGAGTACGTAAATAAAATATTTTGCACTTTTCAAAACATGTAAATAGAAAATTTTGAACTTTTCAAAAATATTTAAATAGAACATCTTACACATTTTAGAAAACACGAAAGTAAAACATTTTACACTTTTCAAAAACATAAAAATAAAATATTTTGCACTTTTCAAAAAATGTAAATAGAACATTTTGCACTTTTGAGAAAACATGCAAATAAAACATTTTGCACTTTTCAAAAACATGCAAAAAGAACAATTTGTACTTTTCAAAAAACTACAAATAAAACATTTTTTGCACCTTTCAAAAACGTGTAATTAACAAATTAAGCGCCTTTCTCATTCGGTATTTTTTTCACATAGCTCATTTTAATTCTAGTTTAAATTGGATTTGGACTGTTTTGACTCTTCACTAACGATAATATATCATGGTTTAAAAAAGGATTTTGGGTTATTATCGTGGCGGTGGTACGTACCAACAGTGAATAGGTTATTCCGAGTCCCAGCAAAGACGTACAGTCTTTTATTTCGAATATTAATTGGATTGTCAATCAAGTCTCTATCGTAGTAATTTTGAATATCTTGGAGGACTAGATTTGTATCGTACAATTCCGCATTTGTGACATTCCCAAGAGTGGTGCAGACACGGTCGTAGTCTTCTTGGATCCCCGTCGGAGGTCCACATCTGTAATAAGCTGTACATCAATGGTACAAAAATATTGTTTGATTAAAAATTAAAACAAAAAAAAACAATAAGTAGGTGCTTAATTAATATAACTACGCCTACTTATATGTGTTTCAAATTCCCTTATGTGTAGTTTTAAAATGCACAATAATTATGAGGCCAGAGTCGGTGTCGGTGTCGGTGATCAAAAAAGCTATATATTGTGATACTTTATAAATGGTACCTGCTGTTACTGTTGTAAGTAACTTGTTTTAGTATATTTCAAAATAGAAACCGGTTATTTTTATTATAATTTATATAAAAACAATATGGAAATACTCAAGGAACCGTTATACTCATTTATTAACTTTATCCTTATTATAGAAAAAAACTCGCTGCTGCTGCCTGTTGCTGCAACATATCAAATAACTAAATATGCTAATTTTAATGTTACAAGAAGCCAGTCGTCATGCTTTGTATGCAAATTCTGTATTCAAATTATTTTAAAATGTTTGGAGTTAAAATACCGATTCTACTACTGGAGGAAAGTGCGTAGAATTATGTCTGGAAATTCTTGAAAATTGCAACAACAAAAAAATCACTTACTGTGAGAAAAGACGGCGATTCCACTAAAAAGAGAAGAATATGAGACTTGCATTTGCTGTGCAAAACTCCCACCACTTGAGAATCCTGATAATGTCATCCATTCCGTGTAAATATTCAGCTGACCTGTAGGTGTGTGTTTGGAAATTTCACATTTTTGAAACTGCATATTAATGTATGTAACATAACTAACATACCTAGATACATAATAAGTATGGCATTCGCTTCTTATTTTACGTTATTAAATATTTAAATTATGACTGACATTTGGACTTTTGGGCTTTTGGCAACACTATAATAATATGGTCAGCGTTGCGTATAATTTATGGCGATGTATTCTTTTTTCTTATCGTCAACCAATTCGTAAATTAAAGGGGAAAATTGTACACATTATTACGCACTACATTATATATATCTAATATGTATCACACACTGTTACCCTGCAGAAATTTGTTCCATGTGAGGAAAAATTAAAATGGGATATCTGCAACAGTAAATACTTGAAGATATTCCCTTTTGCACTCAGCATTTGCCCATGTGTCAAAAATGATGAGGCTAATTATTACATACTTTGCCATTCACTTATTATAATTACCTAGTTATTTTCCCAATGGTTGCATTAATTACTTGTACTTAATTCTCACAACCAAGGGACATTTAATAACTGCAAATCTATTAGCAATAATTATTTTAATTTATGGAAAAAACAAAGAATTTAGGTTTCAATGGTTTACATTGTAAAACGATTACTGATATAACTTGAATATATTTTACAATATTCACATTTTGAAAATTTTTAAAGCTCTCTCATGTCATTAGCTTTCAAAGTTTTTCCAATTCCATCGCGTTATTTGAATTTGCCTCCACTAAGGAAGCAACCTTTTCTCTTTTTTTAAAAAATTTAATTAAAATCAAAATTTTGAATTAATTAAAATCTCAACTTACCCAGTCGCTGAACCTCCTGACTCTGTCCCAGGGAAATTCCCACAAGGAAACTTAAGCTATAAATAATCCCGACACGTGTCGTTGTCGTTCCCCTTAAAAACCCGGGTAGTGTAAACCCCACCATTATGTTATAAATATACACTGTATAAATTATTATAAAAAATATAAATGTGACTTGCAGTGTAAAATAATATATCGTCGCACTATATCACAAACACACTGTAGTAACAGAGACACGGCCCAGACCAGAGTCACGTCTCGAATGAAATCCAAAAACTTGAAAATTCCAAGTCAAGCCGTCAACATCAACTGCCAGTCCCAGCAATGCAATGACAAGAGGTATATACTAATTAGCTAGCAAAGTCATATATGTATGTAATGCTATCCTACTACTACTGACTACTACTACTACTACTACTACTACTACCGCGTGTCATGTAACTTCACTTTTATTTTTATTAGGGTTTGGGTGACCACCACAGTCAGTACCACGCGAATTAACTGTACACAATTCACTCACTGTCTGTGTATAGTGCAAGTCTCAAAGGCGGTGCCGGTGCGCGGCACAACAATGTTATAAAAAAATATATATATAAAGTTATATCACATTGAAGCTTGAGAATGGGAAAAATGGGAATAACTCCCCCATAATAAACATAAAGCGTGAGCAGAATCCATATAGGTACATGTACATAATGCTACTTCAAGGCAGGCTCTTTCTGTACTTACCTATACGCATAACAAGAACTGTGGACCACATGCCAAATACCACGTATAGCAGTAACCTATATTGAAAGATCATATTATTTGCCCCAAACGTAAACATAGAAGATTTCTTACTATAAGGATATGGATTACAATACACTATCAGGATCAGTATCAGTCAGTCCACGTCTTTGTTGAATTGGTCCTGCAGTCCTAGACTGCAAATAAGAGGTAAGGCTTGGATCATTATGTAAGTGAATTAGGACAAAGCGAAAGTTGTTTCCTATCCTCTAATGTGTTGCGTACATACGCACCTGCAGTCTGCACACGAAACAAAAGGGACGGACGGATAGAGATTAACACCTTAGTGCTAAACACAAAAGTCTGTATCTCCGCAGCTAATAAAGTGGAAAGTACCTACGAGTACTAAGTAAGTACTAGGTACTGCTAACGAATGGCGAATGACGAATGGGAAACTCTATGAAATGAACTCAGAAAATTCATTACATATTTTTGAATGAATGAAATTGAATGTGCGGTGCGGTATACCTATATCACAGAAATATTTCATTTTTTTACTGATAGCTTGAGATAATAAGAATTGGATGCGAGCGTGATTATCATAAATTGTTAAGGGTGAAGAAGCTCAAATAATAGTGACTTGGTCTGCTGGTCTGGTCACTTTTATTGACTAGCCTTTTGAATTTAGTGAAGTTAAGAAACTACCTTATTTTATTTTTTTTGCATATTTTTATTGCATGTCAAGCAAAAGTTACGTTATCTTGGAATATTGCCTATTCCAGTTACAGTTATTGAAAATTTTGTAAGAGAGCGCAGAGAGTAAAGTAAAAAACAAATCTATATGTGAATCTATATACATAATACAATGCAATGCGTGATCTTTCCTTCTTTCCAATTTGTAACCCCACAACTTTTTTAAAAATTTATTAAAATTCTGTATATAGTAAAATTATTGGGAAATTTCGAATTATTATGACTCGATCTTTTCCCTGTCCATGTCCTGTCAAAGTCAAAAGATAGAATAATATAAACGTGTTAAAGAAATTCAAATGGGAGAGTATTTTGAAATGTGACATTTTTTGTTTCTCTACCCAATTTTAGAACTGTAGTTACATTTTGCAATAAATATAGCGAGGCGTTGAGGAATGGTCCATACATGACGTCATAGTTAAAATAATCCTAATTTTTATGACACTGTCATGTCAGCTTAAGCATTATTGCGTAAAAGCGACTGTCTTTAATATGGGATGTCATGAGTAGTTAAGGAGGCCCATTCACCTTACCGATGACGTCATTTGTGGACGATTCCTGCTCTGGTCTTAGTTAGTGTCAAAATGCGGTTTCTTACAATAGTACTACGCGTTCAATACAGGTCATAATGTTATTGCACTAATTTGTAAGAAATCAATTTAACTTGAAAAAATTGTCCCAATATTTTTGTATTGATTGCGACTTCTACCGAATTATTGTATTGTACTTAATAGGACGGCATTTTCGTTAACTTTTTTTAATCTAGTTGAATGTCACTTTATTACGTTTATTACGTGAAATAAAAAATGTCGACTGACAATGGGCGAATGTAATGACAATAAGTTGATCTGCTAAATTAATGTAATGTAATAATGTTTTGATCTGCTGAAGTAATAAAAATATGTAATTAGGTGAATGTTACTGCATTCGTTCGTATGTATCTACCTTGAATTTGAAAAGTAGAAAACAAGTGTGGGTTTCTGTTTAGTGTTTCTTGAATCTGAAAGTTTCAAAGTGAGGATGTTTTTTTATTAACTCTCACATGGGGTCATCTTTAATGTTTAATTATTTGAATCTTGAATTTTTGGATATTTTTTGTATTATTATATCAGAGCCTTTTACAATTTTCCATTGTCATTTCCTTGCAAGGACAAACATACATTACTTTAGGAAAATAACATTAAGGGATTTCACTTCCATCTTCAATCAAATGTCATATTATGAACATGAACAAGACATAATGTGTAATTTATTCAAATAATAACACACGTAATAGTTTATTATTTTGAATTTTAATGAAGAAGATCTCAGAAGAAGAAAAACTACTACTATCATGGTCTACTGGTCCACTGCATTAGGTAGTTAATGATTCTGGCAAGCATATGAAATAGTGAATAATACAGGTACCTGTGTGGTTGTGTTGTGGTTATGCATATCGTGAGTGAAGAATCAAAACGGCCCATATCTAATTTAAGCTAGAATCAAAATGAGCGATGTCAAAAAAGCAATGTAGGAGATGGGTGCGTAAAATATTAATTATTATGAGATTTTGAGACGTTCATAATGTATTATATGCATGATTTCATAAAACGTAAAATGTTGAATTTACACTTTTTTGAAAAGTAGAAATTGATTTATTTACATGTTTTTGAAAAGTGTAAAATGTTCTATTTGCATGTTTTTTAAAAGTGCAAAATGTTGGATTTAGACATTTCTAAAAACTTCAAAATGTTCTATTTACACGATTTTAAAAATTGCAAAATATTCTATTTACACGCTTTTTAAAAGTACAAAATTTTGTATATGCACATGTTATTGAAATGTGCAAAATGTTCCATATTCACGTGTTTTTAAAGCAAAATGTTTTATTTACCTGTTTTTGAAAAGTACAAAATGTTCTATCAGTATTTACATGCTTTTAAGATCACGATAACCTTTCAACATAATTATAGATAGTGCATTTTGCTTTTGGCTGAAAATGGTCATATAGGTAGATCATTTTGATTCTTCACAGAGGATAATATACAAAACTCTGCAAATACTAAATAAAAACATCAAACACCCCATTCAACTTTTACCTGTGTCTGTGTCTGTGCTCTGCGTACAGAACAAAGTAGAAATACTCAAAAATTGAAAAGTCGCATAATTTAATGCATAATTAATTATTATTTACATGTGTATTTTTCTCAGTCACTGTACCCATCCCACAGCATAGCGGTAAGGTTACATAAATAGTTGTACTTGCAACTAAAAGTACAGAACTATACACCTTTAATATTCATCTCAGCAGGTAAATAGTTGCAGGGTAAAGAGTCCATCAAAAACAAAAAAGTGTCTTCCAATAAATTCCAAACCTACACTTTTACATTCTTTTTCCCTATTTGCATAGTATCTTATGACCATCATAAAAATTAATTATTACAAGAATATTGCTCATAGGAAAGGTAGCGCTTCTTAGGGAGCGTGCATAAATTACGTAGTGAAAAAATCGGAAATTTTGAACCCCCTTTTCTGGTATCTACTCCTATGTAAATTGATAGGCAACTTAACCCCCCCCCCCCCTTTAACGTACTACGTAATTTATGCATGCTCCCTTATGCGATTCTTGCGGTGTGGTTGGTGTAGTGTGAATTTGAGGCACTGCACTGCCACTGCTGTGTAAAAAATTATGCAGGAAAGGCCGCTATGAAATGAATGAAGTGAGACAAAAGTTAAATGGACGTGCTTAAGTAGGCGCATAAGTCTGACCCTGAGGTCAGGTCAGGGACCAGGGAACAGGAGTGTGAACTGTATGTACGTAGTGTGCGTCTAATTTGTGAAAAATTATTTTAAGGTGGAGCACAGTAGCCACCGTGAAGCCGGCCGGAGACACAGAGTAGGTGTAATAATATACTGAATAATCACTCTCGTGTGATTTTCACATTCACTACTACACCATTTGCATCTGAACAATTTTTATTGTTGCCGGAAAAATGAAATGCAGTGCATAAATATTCAACATGGAACATACCCAATACCTATGCTCATTATATAACAATCAAATCGTATCATAACATTAACAATGTTACTCGTACACATATAGAGATGTATAAAGGTCTGTGGGGGAATCCTGCCCTTTAGCATGAAAACCATTACAATTGCTAAATTAACTGTCTGAATTTACTACGAGTGACGACTCACTGAGATCTCGTTCTCATGAACATCAGCACTTGTACTTCCCACACACAGCATCGCTCATTGTCCGTCTCCGTCGGCCTCTTCAAATGGAATCAATAGAATTTTTATTTTCTAATTTTGTCAGTACTGATAAAATTCTCATTTCCATTTAACATTACAAGCTACGGAGGCGTGACACTAATTTATATGGGTGAATATTATTGTGAAGACTATGAAGACGGGAAATTGAAGGATCCACGTCGACACGCTTTGTAGCTTCTTGATTTTTTACAATAACGTATAGTATATCAGTTTTTCAATTTACCATAGTGTAGTCATCACTTACGCTGATACAATGTGTTATTGTGCATCAGCTGATCATCGTGATCGTGAGTGTGAGTCACAAACCAAATCGTCAGTGAAGAGTCAAAACGAGCCATATTCTTTTTGAGCTGTAACAAATTTTGCTATGTACCTGAATGTACCAACAAAATTAAAATATGACCATCCTAAAAGTATGCAGGTGTACCTAAGTATAGAACATTTACAATTTCCAAAAACATGCAAATGGAACATTTTGCACTTTTCAAAAACATGCAAATGGACCATTTTGCACTTTTCAAAAACATACAAATGGAACATTTTGCACTTTTCAAAAGCATGCAAATGGAACATTTTGCACTTTTCAAAAACATGCAAATGGAACATTTTGCACTTTTCAAAAAACAATTAAATAATGCCTTTTTTACAATCTTCGAAACACGTAAATACTTAGATAAATAATGTTAGACTTTTCAAAAGAAACGCAAAAATAAAACATTGTACACTTTTCAAAATCTCGTAATTTTATTATTAAAATTTTACACATTATCGGTCTCATTTATTATGTTTTTTGACATAGCCTTATTTTAATTCTAGCTTAAATTACAAATGGGCAAATTTGATTCTTCACTCTAAATATCTGTAATCTTCATATATATATACCTCTGCCCTGCATGTAAATTATTGTAAATTCAAATAAAGGCGTCAAATTAAAATGGGATGAAAAAATATGAAATTGCAACAATATTTATATTGTACTATTGTCAATAGCAATTGTGTAACAATAATTAATTACAGGTATTTAGTTGCACACACACTCACAGTAGCTCTGCATCGGTGGTGGTGGTGATTAGTGATGATGCAACACATTGCAATATAATATAGGAGCATAATTTATGAAAACAATTGAAAAAATATTGAAAGGTATCCATCTTTGTTTGCCTTACTTTGCATGCGTAACCACTAATCACCGCTACTATTTAAACTGATACACCTACATAGGCATGCAAACATAAAAATTAAAATAAGGAGGCAATCACGCACCCAACTTTTACTCTTTTCTATTAAATATCATTCATACATTTTTCGTGTTTGCATTTCTGGTGAAGTAAAAGTTACTGATAAATGGGTCGGAATAGTACAAATACTAAATACAGCTATGCAAGTACTATCAATCAAGTACTTTTCACTACAGGAAATTGTACGTTTTCTATTGACATAAAACCCAAACCGTCTACGTCTACATAAAGTCTAGACGACAGAAATCTCAGAAATGAAAGACGGACTTCCTAAAAATTAAGCTCCGCTTTGGTATCCGTAAACCATAAAAAATGATGGGAGTATCAAATGCAGAGAATGACATGCTAAAAATGATGTGAGCCAAAACAGAAAAATTTTATTCAATCTAATAATTCGTCTACTAATAATTATTTAGGGAGGTATATACCCAGACCCAGACGTAAGCGTGGGTGTATAGCGTAGGCACAGACAGATCCATTGTTATACTTATGGAATATGGAATTATGAAGCATTGTGATTTTGTGATAATTAAACGTGAAACTGACTGTGTTTACAACCAACACTGCACAGATTGTGGGAGCAGTCAGCTGTTCCATTGTAAAACCCAATCTGTATAAATGATAAAGCTCTTCTTGGTATTATTGTGGTCGTCACGCACTCCAAGTATTAAACGTTTTTATTCCCAGTCTATTATTATGCCTAAATGGGGATCAGCTGATAGTTCTACTTCGGTTCCCTCATTGATCGCTGCGTTGGAGGTGCGAATATAAATATGTTGCTCTATGCTTAATTCTCACGGTCAGTGGCGGATCCAGAAATGTTTTATGAAGGGGGCTAATTGCTTTCTAGTTCCAGAGTGGAGGGGGGGGGCTATAGCAAGCGGCCATCTTGGAAACCCTCCGCTCCTATCTCCACAGTGCTAAAAATATTTCTTTAGGGGGAGGGGCACCTTAGAAATCCTTGGATTCACCCTTGCTTACGGTGCGTACATCATTCATTGATTTTATTATTCTACTTTTACTGAAGGGTCTGAAATCAAAGTGAAACTTCTTTGTCCTGCTACAATAGCGTGTTTTTTAACATGGCAACGGCAACATATTAGGGGTCATCCATAAATGATGTCATCGTTGTACCAGTAGAACCAGTAGAGGTAGGTCTAATCAGGTATTGATAACATACATGCCCTGCTAAAGATAGCCGATTATGCAATGTTAAAGCGATGACAGGAGCAGGGAGGTGGGTGGGTTCTAAAAGAGTGATAATTTGGGTGACGTCATTTATGGACCGTGACTAATAACATATTTTGAGCGGAAGGCTAATTATTAGAAATGAAGCGAAATGAGATTAAATGACTTAATTTTCCATGAGTTTAATATACCGTAAAGTAAAAACACATACATACATGGAGATACGTGGAGATAATTATAGTAATTAAATTCACTCGCTTTTAACTGTGCATCCCAAACACAAAAACGGCGAAAACACAAATCGAAGGTTGTACATAATTATTACCAACTAATTAATCTGCTGAACCAGCTAAATGTTTCAATTACAAATGTAACACGTATAAAATAAATGACTTATAATCGGTAAATAATTGAACTAATGGAATGGCACACATAACACGATGACGAGTAAAAATACAAACGTACGATTACGATTAGTAAATGCAAACTCTTGAATGATACGATAATATAATGGGCAATAATTTAACAACAATTAAAACTTTCCACGTAGTTAAAATGAATCAATTACAATTTCACCACTTTAACCCGACCGTAGCGATAGCCATATATTCGTCGGTCAGGTTTGACTGAGCTCGTCACCGTCACAATTTGAAGTGGTTTGTCTGTTATTGTTGAAGACGCACTACTGTCATTCGTTGAACTTTGACCTTGGGCTTGACCTTGACCTCCTTCATGAGTAGTGCTAAAGTTTGAATGATTTGAATCTGGATATTTTCCAGTTGTGGTTGTTGTTGTTGGGTCCGCGTAATTCTCGTAATTGTACCCGTCCTCCGTGTCATCTGGGTCCTGGTAGTCAAAATCATTATCGGTTTTCGTTTTTTTCGAGGATTGGTGATTTTCGTTTCCCCCGATGATTTTGCTGCCCGGGTTTAATTCTTTGTTTCCCGACAGTTCTGAAAATTTCGATTGGTCCGACTGGTGAGCGTCTATTTGACTGGTACTACTAATTGTGGCAGATACTTCATCATCATCTCCGTTGTCGTTTTCGTTTTCGGCGGTTCGATTATTAGCGAGCAACTCTTTGTTTTTCTCCCGCCACTCCGCCATTTTTTTCTCGTAGTAGAGTCGCTTCTGATCCACCTCTTGAAGATTCTCTTCGGATTTCCGTCGTGAGCTGGAGGAGGAGCCAAAGCCTTTGTACACGACGCGATTCCCGTAATTGTTTCGGTAGGAATTCCCAGAGCCGGAGCGCCCTATGAAGGAACCGTAGCGGATGGCTGCCTCGGCCCCAGGAGGAAATATCCCAAACGTTTTCAGAGTGATGAACATGAAAACCAGGATGAGGATCACACGGAAGATGCTCCGGAAGACGCTCACCATTTTTTGCTCTTGTTTGTTGAAGTTCTATTAATAATCTGTTGGACATAAAAGTAGTTGGTTTATTAGACAAAGGTTTTTTCCGCTATTAAATGGCTTGTAAGTAAATATAAACAGGTTAACAAAATTATTATAAAATTGTATGTACTTCGCAGGGGCGGATCTAGAAATATTTTCTGGCAGGGCCATATGCATATTGTCAGTAATAAAGAAATCAAAATGGTCCATCTCTAATTTAAATTTTAACTAGAATTAAAATGCACTATTATGTTATTATGTATTTTTATTTTTAATTGTATGTCTAAAAAACCTTCACGAGATAGATGCGCAAAATGTTATTACGAGTTTTATGAAAAGTGGTAAATGTTTCATTTACATGTTTTTGAAAAGTGCAAAATATTATATTTATACGCTTTTGACAAGTGCAAAATATTCCAGTTACATGTTTTTGAAAAGTACAAAATATTCCAGTTACATGTTTTTAAAAAGTGCAAAATATTTCATTTACATATTTTTGAAAATTGCAAAATATTCCATTTGCATTTCTTTTTGAAAATTGCAAAATATTCAATTTACATGTTTTTTAAAATTGCAAAATATTCCATTTACATATTTTTGAAAAGGGCAAAATATTCTATTTACACGCTTTTGAAAATTGCAAAATATTCAATTTACATCTTTTTAAAAAGTGCAAAATATTCTATTTGTAAGCTTTAAGTAAGCACATTTTTAAATGCGTTTAAACAACGTTCACTGAAAAGTTAGAATTTTGTTTTGAAATATCTAAGATGCGATTGAATATTGAATACATTTAGTTTGCTAGTTTAAAAAAAACTGACGCCATAATAATATATAGTACTGGCACTGGCACCCGGAAGAAATATACATATAGTAGGCATACTAATACTAGCTAATTACCTTTAGCTTTTTAGCTGAATAGTATCTTCGTATTTACTCACTAGTCAGTTTGTGAGGAAATAATAATTCTAAAAGTCCCTTTTAGAATTTCAACTTTTTTATCTCAACTTATGTAAAAATTAGATAAAAGTAGTTTCACTTGAAAGCAACGGTGACAGCGACAGCAGTAGGAGTATTGGTGTATAGTAGCCGAAGGAATTAATTAGTTGACTGGAAATCTGAACGTCTAATTTGTAATCTTCTTTCCTTGAAGTTCTTGGCAAGCAAACTGAATTAATGGGGTTCACTCGAGATCGAGATTGTCACTCTGCTGTACTGTGTGTCGCAGACTTTAACTGTAAGTTAAGGCGAAATTCGTTGTAGTTGTTGTTCTTTTCATTTGATTGTGATGTGAAGTCCACAGAGTACAGAATAAAAAATAGAATAGAAAAAAAATACACACTTTTTTCTATACCGCTACTCACTCATAAATTCCCTATGGATTTTTCCATGTGGTACATACATATAATTTAGTCCAGAAGAATCGATTTATTTCAATTCATAGCTCTGTAGGTTATTAGTGTGTGTATATACATAATGCACGCATTTTTTTAAATTAATTCATATCGTCTGTGAAGAACCGAAATGACCCATAACCATTTTTGGTTTCAAACAAAATGCGCTATTTACAGAAAAAATTAAAATAACATGCTCATCAAACCAAGCCATGTAAATAGAGCCTTGTGCATTTTTCAAAAAACATGTAAATAGAATATTTTGAAATTTTCAAAGACCATATAAATAGGACATTTTGAAATTTTCAAAAAACATGTAAATAGGACATTTGACACTTTTAAAAAAATACTTAAATAAGAACAATTTGACCTTTTCAAAAACATGTAAATAGAACAATTTACACGTTTAAAAAACACTGAAATAGAACAATTTGCTCATTTTAGAAACTCGTGATTAGCATTGTACGCATGTATCTTATTTACTCTCTTCTTTTTTTTGACATTGCTCATTTAAATTCTAGTATAAATTGGAAATGGGTCATTTTGGTTCTTCATAGACGATATCGTTTATACTGCAAAACGCTCTATCTAGATGTATTAAAATATTACCTATAAATCCATATGGTGATAACTCAATGGTAATAAATGGTAGCTGCAAAAGGGGCTACTCAGTTGAAGCTTATAGACCGTTTAGAACTATGTACGTGCAATTACTGATGTTGTAGTACTCCAATAACTGTAACTACACCGCACCGCACCACGTAATAATGAGCGTATATGACTATGACTGGAAAATGATCTTGAATTGAGATCACGGCCGAGCCGACGGCCGATCGACACCGTCACATTCAAAAAATCTCAGTGACACACACACACACGAGCAGTTTCGCAAAATGGGATTGTGATTGTATATGGACGTACAGCATGATGAGGAAGTGACTAATTTAAAACTCAATCAAAAACTGACACGACGACGACCCAAGCCACAATACTACAGTAGAACGACCAGCTGTCCAGCAGCATAAATAAATACTAACGACATTTAAATTAACATCTACTAAACCCAAATCTTCCGTCTTTCTTCCACATGTTAATTTCAAATTCAACCCTACTTCATTTTTGCTCTCATTCCACACACGTAACATACATACGAGCCCAAACTAAATTACAAAACTGCAGATACAAATTTTACAACTAATATTACAATCACAATCTTAATTGCAACTGTGACAGTTTACGGTCACTGCCACGCTACAACTATACACAACTGTTTTGACTGGCAAATCGTCAGCCGTCGTAGGACTTAGGACTAATGCAAAGAAACTAGAAAAAAAATTGCACAAATTAATCATTACATAACAATAATACAGTACTACAACCAATCCACATGCAGAATGTCCAAATCAGCCAAAAAAAAAGATGTTTAATCCTTAATATATGCCATGTAAATAAAACCAAAAAAGATTATTTTATTTTACAATATGAGATGGTATATAGTATATACTGTTAATTATTTTAATGTTATATATATATTGTGTATTTATAACACTACTGTAGATAGCAAAAAAGAAGTTGGCCATCTTCAACACTACAACTTGATCCAATGTCGATGTTGACAATTTTTTAATATTTATTGAGATTTCAGTGAATCAATCCTCATCATCAGGCGTATCTGGCGCATCTTCATCTTCATCACCACCCTGTGCAAGGGGTGGGTTCGGGTTTTTCTTGGGAGGTTCCGCGGGTTCCAGTTCCGTTTCCGTGTCCTTCCCTGGTCCCGGTATGACTTTAGTTTCGGGGTGGATATTTATCGCACAACTTCCTTTGTGTAGTACTTCTAGCTGATCTGTTCAAATCATTCAAATAAACCTCGTTCATTTCCTGTTTTCCAAAATACTCATTTATATTATGTAATATTATGTAACCTATTTATGTAGCATGTTATAAAAATGAGCTTTGTCAGTTTTTTTTTGGGGTCCTTACTTTGATAGCATTTGTTGATGCAGTTGAACTCACAGATGTTTCCAAAGCTAATAAAGAATCCATCCGGATCCACCTCGATGATTTTGACACACACATTGTCGTGTTCGTTGTCGTCTTCCTCTTCACACTTATCGACACAGTCCGGATCACAAGAGAAATATTCCGTGTAGACACCTTCGTAAAAATCAGGTGGTGCGTCCCCAAGTGAGGATTGGGGCAGGGGGAATAGGGGTAAAATTAAGACTAGGGCAACTGCTACAACTGCAGCAGGGGCGGATGATACACGGTTTTGGAATGATGTCATGTTTTCATTTTCGTTTTGTATAATACCCTAAATTACCGTTTTATAAGAAACAAAACCTCTCAAATGCACAAATTAAACTCGAGATCAAAAATATCGAAAATCGAAATCGAAATGTCGTGAACAGATTGAAAGTGTTTATATCGATCGCTAGGTAAGTAGTAAAAGTCATTTACGTGTTTCGAAAAAATTCAAATTACATTAAAAGAAATTTAATATAAATTATTCTAGAACTCTCTTAAATTACATTGTTATCATTTTACAAAATTAGGAATCTTCACTAAATTTGTTATCTTGAGCTGTATGACGTATGAAGACTCATGGCATGGCAATAGTGGTAAAATAAAATAGCAGCAAGCAGCGATTCGATTCCGATTACTCATCCTCATCATCTCCAAATGGAAGAGGCGGAGGCTTTTGGTTTGAAGGTTTCCCATCTGGGATCTCATTATCAATCGGATCAAACTTGCAACTTCCCTTCCTTAATATGTCCAGCTGATCTGTAAAGCACACACACAGTTTTTTTATAAAGCCTTCAAATATTAAACACTGGACAATTTCAATCAACAAATTAAAGATGAAACTAATTGCTTTAAAAAATCTAATTCAATTTTTTGGTAGACTACATTCCAAAATTTTGGTGGATAATGAGAATATTTTTGAAGCATTGGTTTGAACGAATAATTTAAAGGGGTGGTTGACCGGATGGTAAATATTGAATATTTTTAAATGAATGAATTACTTTCATAGCATCTATTTGCACAGTTGAAAGCACAAGTGCTTGGAAAGTCCACGAAATATCCGTCCGGGTCCACCTCAACAATTCGCACGCAGACCATGTCATCGTCATCATCACTACACTTTTCAAGAACACACTTTGGGTCACAGGAATAAAATCGAGAAACTTCTCCCGCGTTCTCCACTTCTACTTCGGCTCCTCCAACCCCCGGTGGTAAATAATGCACATAATATACTAATAAAACTGCTAAAAGAAACCAGACAGAAAATACGTCTGAAAACCTGCTATGTCGTGCTGCTGACGTCAGCCATTTTGATTTCGACTTTGAGGATACTACTTTGGGTTTGAGTGCCGTCATATTCTTTTTTCGAATTAAATTAGGTTTTTTGTTGAACTGTTAATTAATTTCCTGTTCTGGATCTGGATCTGGAGTCAAGACGTTTATGTCGGTTGGCTGTTTTGGCCGTTTGCCACTTTGGTTTATTTTTACTGTAATTATTATTAGTTATTTCAAAATATTATGTTTCAGTTTTTCTAATTTTCTAAAGAAACTACACTCCGAGAAACTGTATTGAGGCTTGGGTGGAAAATCTATGGAAACACCGTTCTTCGGTTTCGGTTTCGGTGTATCGGAAATTTGAGGCAGGCGTGCTTGGGGGAGCGCTCGAGCGGTTAGAACTGCAAACTGTAAACGAAATTTCCAACTTCGATCCTCGGCCACTGCTAATAATTTACGGCTACGGCTCTGTGTTGTACGGTAAACGTAACTGGATGGTTGATTGAAACCGGATCTCCTTCGGTGCTCCTTAGTGACCACTACTTACTGTAGAGGCCTAGGGAATGGGACTCCTTTCCTCTGGAGGAGGGGACGGGGATATGTGAAAGGGTAATATGACCGAGACAAACTAATGCAGTGGCCTCCTATTTCCTCACCCACAGTGACTGGTTGAGTCTGGTTGTATGGACTTCGGTTAAATCGACCTAATGAATATTTATTTATCATTATTATATTCTTTATTTGTATCGGAAATTTCCCAAAATCGGATTTCAAATTTCAAAAACTGTCACCTGCGAAAAGAGTCAGCTGCACGCTCGTCTTCGTCAGATCCTTCCTCAGAAGGAGGAATGTAGATGGCTCCTGGCGCAAGTACACAAGGTCCCTTCTTGTAGATGTCTAGCTGATCTGCATAATTACACACGTTAATTTATGACAAAAATAATACGTAGAAGTTATTCTGAATTAGTGGTTCGTTAAATTAGGATTGTTATAATGTATCAATGAATAAAATTATCACTAGACTATAGAGCATTTTTGAATTATTTAAATGCGTTTTAGCCTTACTCTGATAGCATTGATTGGCACACTTGAAAGCACACACGCTTGAGAATTCCACCAAAAATCCGACGGGGTCAACCTCAACAACTTGAACACAGACTATATCCCGGTTGATAGTGTTGCAGTTCTCCTTCGGACAGTCTGGGTCGCACTGATAAAATCGGCGATGCGCCCCATTCACCACAACTTCAGTAGCAACTGCGAATCTGGCTAAAAACAGTACTAAACATAGCACTTGTAAATGAACTGCCCTTGAAGAAGCAGACAGTTTCATATTCTCACATTTTGCAAATGGCTACGGACTTACAAAGCAGAAATGGTAAAACAATCACAGAATCAGAATATGAAACACTTTTAATGTGTGTGGGGCAAACAGAAACAGACAAAGGACTCCATCCAACGCTCGTTCTCATCTTCTCATGTACCTTGCAAAAACCGAAATACTTAGAAAATCTACTTCTACACTTTGAAAAATTGCAAACAATGCATAATGAATATTTTTTGAGGTAGCTTCAAGTTCGAAATATGTTAGACGCATACTTTTAGTTTTTAGTTTGCTGATTGGTTTTAAACATTTACAATTTTTGCATTGAAATACAAAACACAATGAAGTATTTATAAAAAAAAGGTTTATTGTTTATACATATACACAATAAATTTCAAAAACATCCGGCAGTACTGTACTAATTTTAGGTGTACCTACCGGTACATTCAGTAAAAAAAATACCTCATTTAATTTTAAATAGGTAAATCAGTTTTTGAAAATGAATTTATTTTATGTACCCGTAAAACTGTACCTATGGCATTACATTCTGAGACCATGGTTCTGTCCTTCCTGTCTGAAGTCTGAATATAGTACCGTCAAGCCTGCATGAGATCCTTTGTTTACCTTGGTAACGGTTACGAGGGTCAACGTCGGCAATTCCCGAATCGATTCCTTGGAGAAGCTACGAACACAAAATTGATTAGATCGATATAGAGCGCCAATTCACAAAACATTCGTATAAAACATTTTTACTAAAGAAATTATTTAAACATTTTACAATTTTTTGAAATTCATTCGTTCCACTTTCATATTATTGCTACTATTTTTTTGGTATGAAAGCACTGCCAACTCCCAGTGCATTGTCACTCCCTCCTGTTGTGCCAATTGGCAATTAAGTAAAACTACCAATGTAAATAAATAGTTTTTTGGCTTTGGCACTGACTGAATGTTGACTGCTATCACGGATCGGAACCGGAACACACGGCTGGTGCTGGTAGCGATAGCTGTGGTGAGGAGTGAATTGCGAAAGAAGTGCCAACGGCAACATTATTATTTCCAAAATGACCCTCACTGAGATTGCCACTAATTTCTCCAGCATTTAAAAAATTTGTAATTTAGCATATTTAAAAATCTTGCTGTATTTTTGTGATCACCAACCAACCAACCACCAACAAAATCAAAAGTGTCACTACACTATTACTTAAAAGTAACATCTTCAGTTTCTTCAGTTTGCAAAAAAATATTTAAAAATTTACTACGAGCAAGTCAGAATGGACGAAGGAACGGGGGGAGACGTCAATAAATTTTGTTCACAACAAATACAGATACCACCTCAATTACCCAATATTTTAAAACAGTTCACAAAGGCTGCCATTCGAACTCAACCGCGCTGCCTCCTTCAATGGTCATCTTCGTACTTCCGTGCAATGGCTAATGGGGAGGTTCCACCCACGAAAGATCGGATGGAATACCCGGAAAATGAAGCTTCGTCCGGGTTAACTATGGGGATGCTCCGGGTGTTGGACAAGCAGGTAGGACAAAATCACAAACTTCGGTTATTTATGTAAATGCCTATATAATGCCATATTAATTAAATATATGCCATATTCACTTTTTTTAAATGTTTACAGCTGGGACCGCAGAAGACAGTGAAAAGGGAAGATGTTCAACAAAAATGGAAGGCAATGTGTTTGGACACGTCTTACGTGGACGAACTCATGACTGTGGGTGGATTGACGGGGGATACTTTTGAGTGGAATCTTCTCGTTGGATTGGCTGCTGGAACTTTAGGCAAAGTATGTTAAATTAGTTATAGCTAATTAGTAGTAATTAAAATAAAATTCTAAATATTTTCAATTTAAATGTCGCATCTGTTATTATTCCTTAAAGAATCTGACAGACACAATGAAGACCGTCTGCGAAGTGCTGACATCTCAGCCGGATGGTGCAGAGCCCTACATTGACTTCCAAACTTGGTGGAAAATCTATGAATTCATGGTGAATGTTGACGGGAAGATCCCCATGGCCCAAGTGGACACTGTTAGAAGCTATTTAGTGGGGATTTCAGGAGGGAATCAAGATATGATTGGACCTCGTGACTTTCTCCATCAAGACTGCCCACAACTTCAGTAGTTTTAACAGTAAATTATTAGAGCTGCGTAATATAATGCATGCAGTTATTTACTTGGTAGGCTAATATATAGCGCGCAAAAGTATTCATCCAGTCTCCAGTATCAGTATCAAAGTCAAAGTATTATATCTACTTCAATCGAATTAACGCTAATTTAATTTACAGTAAACAGTAAAAATGATAAAAGCAGAGTTGCAGCAGGCAACAAGGTTAAACCATTTGTTTAGCATAGCTTAAGCTTTATATTAGGGTGGTAAAATCATTAAAATGTCAGACAAAAATATACACAGCAGAATTATTAATTATCTTCGACCATCGACTCAGCGACTGTCAGCGTAATATAAGCGCTCTTTTCTGTAATAGATCACATATACTACTTGCAGAGTTGCAGATAACTTTTTGCAAACTAATTTATAATAAACCACAATTTAAATTTTATGTTTTAAAATAAGTCAACAATGTCAATGCATTTATGTACTAAACTAAAGAAAAAACTAAAATATATAATTAAAAAATTTAAATATATACAAGGAAATTAAAACAATTTAATAAAATTCTAGCATGATTGTGTTTAAGGGCGCGTATGCTGTGTTTTGCGCAAATAGAACTAGCATCAAACCAATAGATATGACTATGTAACTTTTTTT
>JAQFZE010000471.1:0-26163 GCA_034695245.1 Dicyrtomina saundersi | reverse complement strand
CCAGGAAATTTTCTTCTCGGGACATTTTCCTCCCCAAATCGTACCAAGAACATTTTCCTCTCAGTGTGCCAAAATCACATTACTAAAATGAATAAGTGCTACTTTACAGAAATTTTGTATTCCTAGACATTCTCAAAATTATGTTAGAGTCCTAAACTAAAAGCCAAGTATGTCATTGTAAATTTAAGGAGTAAAGCTGAATTTTAAATCTTATGGTGTGACCTATATACACTGCGAAAAAAAGAATCGACAGTCATTGTAGTGTCATTATACTCCACGAAAATATATTTAGGCCACTTTTGTTTTGTAATTTTACATACAACTTTTAGGTTTATAGCTTTCGAATTTTCCATATTTTCGAGGATGTCTACGAATCATAAATTTTTTGAAAAGGAACAATCATTCATTTTTTAGTGGTACGAATTTGATACTAGGAGAAAAATGTCAATATACCATTTGAACATATCGGTCAGATCTATCCAACATGTAGAAAATTTGGATTCATTTAGAATATTATCAACAGATCGAAGATGAGTTAAAATAATAATAAAAGCTGACTTCATTGTATTATAGGTAATGCCAGTGGGCATTTAGGATTATAAATATTCATGCATAACAGATATGCTCAGAGAAATATGCATCATTGCACAAGAAGATTTTACCGCCAGCATGAGAAAATGTGTAACCTGCAACTGTCACACAATGAAACTTGAATCTGATCCCGACTTGTGAAATTATAATATTCAAAAGGTCTTTATATATTATTGTGTATCGCTTTCTCAGTTGGTACTGGGAACAGAAGATGAATGAGGTCCATAAACTTGTGTCTTCTCACAGACTGACACTGACCGGACCGCGTCACAGTACCCAGAGAAATTGCTGTTGATGGAGAGATGACAAACTGGCTTACAAATCGCAATTACTTACTAGCGAATTATTACGACAAGCATAACATTTCACCGTTATTAAATCAATTTACTTTTGGTACTTCCTACTTCCCACACAGATTTCTCACAAGAGTCGCCCATGATTTTCTGCACCGTACTTTTCTAGAAGTATGATACCTAAAGCAAATAAGGTGTTTCTTAGCACAAGGTACAACTATATCGCCAATGCAATCAAAACCTAAACTACCTAGACAGTACTTTTTTAGGCTTGTACAACTCTGTGCCAGTGTAAACAAAGCTTTTATTCAGTAATAATCGGACTACAGAATGCAGAGAATACATTTTATACTCTTTTTTATGAGCAACTAAATGCTAATTCTGTAATGCATCTCAATTTTGAAGCGCTGTTCACACACTTAAAGTTGAGAGATGCATCATTATTCTTTTGATGCATTTCGATCGCAACCACTTCTAAAGTATTAGCCTCAACTGAATATCACCAGACTTGTTGCGGTTACATGGAAACTTTAATTCTGACCCCCTAAAATCAAAAATCCTCATCTTAAACACTGTTTAGAAGATTCATAAATTTTTCTACATTTTGTGTGGTGCACTTCAGCGATTTTTCCGTTTTCAGCAATTAAAAAAAACAAACCGTCGGTGAATGATCAAATCCTTAATCTTCCATTCTTCCCTAGAAGCAAATACTTAATTATCCCTCCAATTTTATCTAACAGGAAAACTGTTTCCTTCCTTCGCAATATCCATGGAAGGACACAGATTTGCTTTTAAGGATGATTGGAATATTGGAAGGAAACGGATTTGCTTGTAGCGAAGAGTAGAACGAAACGGATTTGATCCTTCACCGACGATATGTGGCGTGCTCACAGTTATGTCAACTTTGTCACAATTCAGCTCATTAACAATGATGTCATGTTAAATTCTAGGACGGAAAGTAAATCAGTACCCATCTTGTGCCTTAGCAAAGTCAGGAAATGAATGGCTTCAACGAAACGTGATTTCAACAATTATTTTACTTATATTGGCTACCGCCCACGTGTCTTCTGATGCAATATCTAAAAGGGAACGGTCGCTGCCAGGAGCTGAGTTTATTAATGGACTTGCTAACTCTATGCGACGAATACATTCCTCCAAACTAGCAACTATTAGCAAGAATTCGCCTTTTCAATTAGAATTTAGGACAGAATGTCCATCTAGTAACCTCATATTTAACGTAAGTGTACCTACCTATATTATGTTTTTATGTTATTAAGTATTTTAGTGTCTTATGTATCTCTATGAATAATTCCCCCCTCAATTTTGTTATAGTTCTACTGTCTGCTGCCAACATCAGCTATAGTTTTATTGATTTGATTGTTCGGTTATTTGCTGGATCTGTGTTTCGTACCTACTTACATAAGTATAATTATATGTATGCGTAGCGAGCCCGTGTACCTCAGTACTTAGGGGCCATGTACATTTGCCGTCCACACTTATGAGGGTGAGGGTTTTCAGCCGCTTTATTGGGAAAATGTTGACCAAATGCTTTCCAATGAGCTTATAGGGGGAAGGGGGGCTCGTAGCTAGTGTAAGGTCAGCATTAAAGAGCTGGCAATTTTGCCACATGGTTTTAGAATTCCAGAATTTTTCAATAATCGAATAAAGCTGCCGTCAGAAACTTTATGGTTTGGTGATTTTGGAATTTTAGTTTTCATTCTGTGTAGAATAAAATAGTTCAAAAACCTCACCATAACATTAGTGCTACGAGGTATGCATAGATAAAGCGACGCCATTAAGTTATTCAACATAGAGGGGGAGGGGAGGGTGTTTAACGAAATATTGACCAAATGTTGACCAACAAGCCTGGGAGGGGGGGCTACAACTACAAGGCAGAAAAGGGCTCGGAGGCTGTTAACATCACTGTTAAATGAAGTTCGCCACACTAGTATACATAGGCCCGACAGTTATGTTGTGAGTAAAACATGTACACGGAACAAAAAGTAAAAAGGGCGGACTAGTCGAGCACGCTATAAGGATGACAGTCAAATCAGGGCAATTTCCAATTTAATATTTTATTTACATAAATTATGTATGAATCATCCATATAAATATGTCTAGACCGGGAAGTGATGTCCAACTTTAGCAAGTGATGTAAAAGAAAACAATATTCAATTTTCAATTTGAAGTTGAATGTATATAAATCGACGAAAAATGAATAAATCTAATATAGATGATAGAGTTTACCAGAGAACTTGAGCCGGGCGAGTTTTCAAATTCTTAGAAATAAGGGGTATGATAAAATTCCTTCACTCATACATGGCTGCATGCTGCATTCCATGATCTACCAAAATATTTTTGTAGTGCCAATGCAGATCAATGTAGCTGAGTTGCTTAAGATGACTTGATTTTTTAGCTACCCGTCGAGGTTTGTTTTATTTAAGGTTAGGTTAGGTTTGTGGGGATGGGGGGATTGGGGGTTTAGTGCTAATTCGGGCATTCGGGTAAATCTTAATAAAATACTGTTTTGCAACGTCATAATCATATTCTAGTCGCTTTGCCGAATTTGCTAGTAGACATCACTTACTAAAGTTGGCCATCACTTCCTGGCCTAAACATCACTTATCATGGAAACCTCACTACAGTATCGCTGGCCCATATTTGCCGTAATTTTTCACTCATTTAATGTTAACTTTAGAAATGTTTGGAGCATAAAAACAGTATCAACAACACTCATAAACATGAAACGCATTACATCGTACTTTTAATTTAGAATTTTGCAGGACAGTGGAACCGTGGCTGCTTGTCCGTTAGTCCCCATACCCATTCGTTATATTACCCTTTCGTCCCCACACGTTCGTAATGGTCAGGCGTCAGGCCGCGCCACATTTCCGGATTTTTTACTTTAAATTTCCGGATTTCGACTTTGAAAATTTCCGGGTATTTCCTGATTTTGACTTTCAAAAACCCGGATTTTTTCGGATTTAGATTAACCGAAACCCCAATATAATATTGAAATTAAACATGTATTTTAACATAATGACCCCCCGTTGTACTTACATTGTATAAATCATATATTTATTAGGATTAAAAACAAAAACGTTATTCAAACAAGCAAATTCTAACTTTGGTGATTATTGCTTTACAAATAAATTGTTTAAATATTAACAAATAAAAGTAGAATGAAAACAACTTCCCAAATTCCGGATCTTTTCCGGATTGTTAAGATTTTTATCAAATTCCCGGAATTTCAAGATGTTTCCGATTCTTTTTTTCCCTTTCAAGCTTAACTTACCATTAGGAAGCTATTTTATTGGCAAGTCACGGTGTCATAAGCTTTTTCGGATTTATCCGGAATTTCCGGTTTGGCGCGCAACAATCGGGGAGCCACATAAATACAATTTTACATGGTTAAGCAGGACGACACCTTAATTTTTTTTACTGCAGTGCTGTCTGCTAGACTACACACATGCAGTTTGCAACAATATAACTAATATTAGTATGATCGATTGTGCTTAAAGTGTTTGAATTAATTTTTTTGCAGGAAAAATTTGTAATTCACATAAACCGTGATGGAAATTTAGCTTACGTAAACAAAGAAAATAATGAGACTAAAGTTTACTCGCGTGTGGCAAATGGACGGTGGCACGCTTTGAATTTTAATGGATCCGCAATTACATTCATAGGGAGCTACGACCAATCTCTTTCGGAAACATCCTACTCAGAAATACCAATTTTGCACTTAACTAAACTAAACGAAAACGAACATTCAGAAGAGTCAGATCACGATTTATTGTATTTCTTCGATGGGTTTGTTGGTTGTGTGAGAATAAATACTGAAAACTCTACAGTCGCAAACGTACTGTATCATCCAAGCTCAGAAATCGATACAAATACAGATGAACACAGTGGTGATGATGAATTCGGCCATGCTGTCGATGATCATTCGAACGAAAGTGAAGTTAATGTTTCCAACATTTTTCAGCTCTTTACCATATTCTCGGGGTGCACGGATCTAAATCATGATCTCAAAGATAGTCATCACTGTCACAACCCGGACAGCTTTGTTTACTGTGAAAAGTGCAAGGGGAAGTGCGTTGAAAAGGGGGCTGACCAAAATAAGCAAAACGAGTGTAATTGTACTAACATCAATTCGGAAGGGACTCATTGTGAGATCCCCGTAAAAGAATCGGCTGAACCAGGTATATCTCGGTACACAGTTGGACCGAATCCAATCTTTCAAGACGTAACCAAAATTAATTCCAGTAGAAATTCTATAATAATTCACGAAAATAGTTCGTATGACACTTCAATACTCACAACACCGGCTTCGACAACTACTTCGCAAGTGTTGCTAGTACAAACCCCATCTGACATGCCCCCATTGACGTGTCCATGCGAAAATGGTGGATTTTGTACTAGCGATGATGTTGATGCAAGATGCAACTGTCCTACCAGCTTTTACGGCGAGCACTGTGAAAAAATTAAGGTATGTTTATATTACATATATATTTAATAACCTTAGAGTAACACCTTTTTCGCTCAGTGGGGGTACTCTATTTTTACTGTAAGCCTTCAGTGATAAAGTGTTTTACAGCAGGAATTTTAATAGAAGTCGAAATATTTACTTTATTTTTCAAAAGTATGTAGGTACGTCATAAAGTGGCTCTAAATATGTGACTGCATGAAAAATATTTAAACGATTGATTTTATCACTGAATGCAAATATATACATCACTGTAAAAACAAATAAAGGCTGTCACTGAAGATTGGCATAGATCTTACTGAAGCACTAAAGTACCACCTATAATTATAACCTTCTTGCTACGCATGGAACAAATAATGTTATACACGATTTTAGTTTTTTAAATTCCCAAAGTCGCCCGTACCAGGCTGCAATCACTCCTGGCAAAGTACATGTTTGACAGTCCATTAACGTAAAAAAATGAATACAACGTTATGCAAAACGAGAGCATGCTAGTAAATCCATTAAACTTATGCATAAATGTACCTATACCTAGGTACCGTATATCCTATAATAGTACGCGGGTCTGAAAGGCCTCTGTTTGGATAGTACTCGGGTCTATTTAACACACTATTAAATGACACTGCGCGGGTCTGTAATAGTACGCGGGTCTGAGAGGTCCAAATTTGGATAATACGCGGGGCGTACTATCATAGGATATACGGTACCTAAGTAGGTACTTAAGTACTTAGGTATTAATTCCAGCGTTTTCTCTTTCTACCCCATTGGCTGCTTTTAAAACATAATTTTACGTGAATTTTCTGATAAAACGGATCACAAGTCAAGTAATCAACTAAATTATTTCCGCTACTGATCTGATCTGCATTTTGGTATTTACGGATGCTTGAAAGTAGTTTGCTTTGAGCTAACTAGCAAGCAATTTTAAAAAGTAAAAGCCAATATAGTATATAGCAGCCAATATAGTTCAGCTGTAAAGCGGTCACCAGTTTGCATTTAGCATTAAGCACGGTGCACCCGACCCGCGTGTCGACGACCGAAGGGCCGCTCTCCACCAAATAATGATTAAAATAAAAAATAAAAAAATAAATCCTTGCACTGCTGATACTAATATCAGGGCTATTAGTTAGCTAATGATACTTTTTTATTTTCTTACCTATTTTTAATGCCAAACGTCATTTAATATTAGTTAAAAACAAGGTGAAATACCATTTATTCTTCGGGTTGGTTACCCACCGATAATTCAATCAATCTAAAACTAGTCGGTGACCTTGAACACATGTGGTGTTGGTTATTTTTGATTATTTTGACTTCGTCGCAAGCCATTATCAGTAAAACAGAATAATCGCTTATCCAACAGTTAATTTTGTCTAACTGTGTAATTAATGTTACAAGGAGCAAGCACATTTAATTGTAAGAGTGAAATAAATAAACTCAAACGGTAAAATAACTACGTCAAACTGATTGAATAACTCTTTAAAATAGTGGTTAAATAAATTTAATGTAGGTAATGGCATTATTATTTGCGTTAAATGCTTGAAATTATGTATAAATTGAAAATTCGCTTACAATTTATATTTTGATTCTCAAGTGTTCACCAAGCACTTGTGTAGAAGGGGTCTGTCAAAATAGTCAGTGCTACTGTACTCCTGGATACACCGGAAACCACTGCGAGATAGGTACGTTTAAATACAGCTAATTTTGTAGTTAAATAAAAAACAGGGAAGCCTAAGACTTATGTGATGTTATATCAACTAGATTCGAATTATTTATTTTTATTAATCTAGTTTTAGTGAATACTTGTAAATATATGGTGTGATTATTTACTATCCCTTATGTTCAATTAATTTTGTGAGACAATTTAGTCATGATGCCATCTCGTTTTTAAAAAATTAGATATCAATGAATGTAATCCAGATCCATGCTACAAGAATTGGACCGACCACTGTGAACAGGGTATCAATAGATTTACGTGAGAACCGCATTTTAAAATATGTATTTATACTGCACAGTTCCTATTTCAAATGTTGAGACATTAACTATTGCAGGTTTACTAAAAATATCTTTTAATATGTGATAGTGAATTTAAACTTAAAAATATTTACCTTTCAGATGTATTTGTCTCCCAGGGTTTACATCAAAATTATGCGACGTAAATATAGGTGAGCAACATCAGCAGTCAAATATTATGTATGTATGTGTGTGTGCAGTGTGCACTCAAACAATTAATTTTACTATTAGTTATGCCAGTATAACATGTAACCGGGAGGGTCAATATAGGCTGAAGCCAGGTGACCACTTTCACAGGTCTGTCACATTATTAGGCATCTTGCCCAGTTGCCACGACATGCGGTAATGAAACTATGAAATATGAAACATAGTTTGTAACGCAACGAGGGGTAGGATGGTGTCATTTTTCGGAGTGACCATTCTGCCCCATCTTACGTTATTTAATATTGCTGAGCTAAAAAAAAAGTATTTTACTGGATGTGTGAATTTTGATTTTTTGTAATTTGTTAATCTGTTTTAATTACATTTGAACCATTGAATTTAATATCCATTTATGATGATATTTGTAGACGAATGTGCCACTTATCCTTGTCAGAATGGAGCAACATGCATTGATGGAATAAACGCATACACTTGCCAATGTCTTGCTGGATTTGATGGAGTTCATTGTGGTAGAATAATTTGTCATTTACTAATATCTGTATGTACTATGTACTGTGTATTGAATGATGGAGCGTTTAAAGTAAAGGTTACAAACAAATAGAACCTTATGCATTATTGATATGGAGGGTGAACCACAGTAAATTTTTCAATAAGCATTGCATTTATTTGGGCCGAAAAAAAATGACAAGTACGGTATACAAGATTTTCGAGTACTATACCGCCGGTGCGGTACCGCCACTAGGGTACCTCTTCCGCTCTTGTTTTGGAAGCACATGAATTTTTGAATTAATAAAATATGTGTTATTCTCTTACTTAGAAAATAACATAGACGAATGTACAGTGGACGGAGATGAGCCAAAATGCTTCAACAATGGAACGTGCATTGATAAGATCAACGGATTCGATTGCAATTGCACCAATACTGGATTTGATGGACCACGATGTGCACAGAATATTGACGACTGTTTGTCCAACTCTTGCCAACACAATGGAACTTGCGTTGATCAAATTAATGGATATATATGCGTGTGCCACCATGGATATACTGGATACAGCTGTGGTATGAATATATTTCAGCATCATTGATCATACTGTACTAATGTGTATTTGTCATAAAGAAACGCAATACTGAACTTGTTGGATTTTGCTTACATTTTAGAGGGCGATATAAAAGAATGTGCCCCTCACAATAATTCATCTTCAAATGGGTCACTAATAACTAATAACACAAGTCCCTGTGTTGAGGGTAGCTGTTTTGAATTTTCCAATGAATCTTTATACGATCGCACCGCTTGGGTATTTTTCATATTTTATCCAATCTCTCATTAATAACCAGGAATATGTTGTGCTTATGTTCAATTCCCGATTTTTATTGAATACATCTTTTTTTCCAGGAGCATGGGAACATACCAAAAGAATTTCGAATTGAGTTTTCTTACGCGAATGCATCCGGGTTCTTCTGTCAGTGCCCTGATGGATTTGAGGGGCTGAATTGTGGTAAGTTAAGTTCAAAGTCATTAGCCCGAACTTTATTCAAATATACTGAATACAATGTTTCATAAAATTTTATTTCGATGTTTTCCAAGAAATCAATTTGAACGAATGTGAATTGGTTGCTGGGACGCATCCGTGCATTCATGGAAAATGTATTGATGGCCGCAACAATTATACTTGCGAGTGTAAACCAGGATATACGTCTCGGAATTGTGAAATCGGTAAAACAGAGAATCATTTTATTAATTTTTCTTTTTTCGATCCTACTACTGCACTGTAAGGCTTACCAAAAGCTCTGGACACAACATAAATATTAGTACCCAGTCTTGATCGCCATCTTTGTTTTAATATTAGATATAGACGAATGTAAGTCATCACCCTGTGCTCAAGGAGGAAAGTGCATTGATCAAAGTAAGTGAATGAACTATATTGGGTAATTTAAGTTTTTAGTTTAATAATTCTTTATGTAGAAGCAATAACGCATCAGAAATATAATAATGTTTTCTCAAATGAATAGTTGCGGATTTTGAGTGCAAATGCCCTGATGGATACGGATCTAAAGATTGCTCAATTGCGCTAACTGGGTGCATGCCCCAAAATCCTTGCTTAAATTCTGGGAATTGTACTCCGGACTACGTAAATCATCAGCAAGTATTTAATTGTTCGTGTCCGAATGGCTTTTCCGGACAACTTTGTGAAGTACTTACTACTATGAGTTTCAACGGAAGCAACTATTTAACTGTTTCAAGCAACGACGACAATTACAAAAACGGCACGTATGAAATGGAATTTCGTTTCAAGACCACACTTTCAAACGTTCTAGTTGCTGTAGGTCAAGGTGAGCAAGAAATAGCGTTAATTTCATATCAGAGGCTCATTTCCATTATTTATGGTAGTCATAATTTTGTCGTGGTAGTGTAATTTGAAAACTTTTACATAGATATAATAAATTGTATAAATGAACAGCTTTTTTTCCATTAAATTAAATATTTTAAAGACTTGGAATAGGCCGTGTACTATACTTTGAGTATTCCCCTTGCTAACTTCCCTACTACTATCGTCCATTCCAATTTTCAATATCGTCGGTAAAGAGTCATTTTGCAGTAAGTCCAGTCCGCAGCTAAAATCATTTTGTCGCAAGTCCGTCCGACTCTTAAAATCACTTTGTCGTAAGTCCATTGAATTGACCACTCCAGCATCTATAAATTCAATGGACTTTCGACAAAATGATTTTATCTCCGTACTGGATTTACGGGAAAATTAGTCTTCACTGACGATGATGATATAACGCCGTGGGTTTAAAATTTAATAAATATATAACGGAGGTCTCCAATATAGCGCATGGGTTCCGTAAGCTTTAACATGGCGGCAAAGATATGGCTCGAAAGGACCAATTAACAGTATCACGCGGTTAGGCTGTTTTGAATAGCTCAAGAGGTGAGGACGGAGGTTGAAAAGGAATGAAAATATACTGCATGTTTACGGAGTACTTACACATCTATTGATTTCCCGATTTTTCTTTTGTATTGTTATTGAACTTAATAGGTATACTTGTGAGAAGTAAATTTATCTTTTATTCAAAACTGTACTTAATCTAATCACATTAAATGAAAATTAAAATGTATAATTAGCTTTAGAAACCTAGTAGATTTGCATTTACTATAATTGTACACACCCGTGTACAATGTGAGGTCGGAATTTGAAGAGTGCACGGGCGTACTATTATAGGAAATACGGTACATAATTATTAGCATTCTGGAAAAAATGAGACTACCACTATTTTGTGCTAATATTATATACTGATGACATAAGCACTAAGCACATTTGGTTAAAGAGTAGTTACGCGAATAGGGTTGGGCATATTCTGACAGAAGTACCTTTGATGCAATTACATAGTTTAGTATTTATTTTAAATGGTCTTATGAACTCAAGGACTTCATGAATACTACTATGGAAATTCCAGTGCTTAACTTTATTTTATTTGAACGATGTAGGGACAACTTATTTCATGCTGACACTTGCCGATGGAAGGCTCAACCTGCAGTCGTCTTTGCTAAATAGCCTGAACGGAATATCCAGTGGACTAAATTTATCTAATGCAGTATGGCATAAGGCATGGATTTTAGTGAATGAGAGTCATATTTCACTGGCAGCGAACTCTGAGCAAACAATTCACCCAATCAATAATGAAGACGGAACACAAGGTCAAACCGGTTTTAATATGACCGTGCTAGGAGGAGCGACGCCACCCCTTAACTTTTTGAACAAAGAATTGGTGGGTTTTTTCGTCGGATGTGTCCAAGATGTGAAAATAAATGGCAAACAAATTGTTGTTCCGAAAGACAAAAATACGAATATAACTGTAGTCAATGATGTCGGTATAGGATGCACAAGAAAAGAACAATGCAAACCACTTAATCCGTGTCTTAATGGCGGCCAGTGCACCGACTTGTGGCAAAAATACCAGTGTCAATGCCTTCGCCCGTTTTTAGGATATAAATGCGAATTTCGTAAGTGTGGCTAACATGATGTTTAAATACAATGTTTTCATATTATGATGCTGAAAGATTATTCATTTGTATAGACTTTTTAATTGATAGAACTAACTGTTCACCAAGATAGAGTATTAGGCGGTTGGGGATGCTACATGGCTTTTTTCTTTACAATTTCAGAATATCAACCGGGAACTTTTGGAAACGAAAATACGACTATGTCCATAGCGGAAGTTATAATCCCTCCAGAAGTTTCTCGAAAGTTTAGCAATTCATTTGACATATCAATGTTTGTGAGGACTCGTGAATCTCGTGGAACCATCTTTTTCTTGGGGGATGATACAAGGGAGAATGGATTTTTTATACAGGCTCAGGTAGAAGAAGATGGACAACTAGGAGTTGTGTCAAAATTGGATGAGGCGAAAGAAGAGACCTACACAGTTGGAGGGCTTCAGATTAACAATGGGTTTCCGTACTTGATAAGCGTGCAGAAAGAAAAAGGGCTTGTGAAAATCTCTATAAATAAGACTGAGCATTTTAGAAAAAGTGTAAAGGAAAAGATTCAGTTTAGTCCGACAATTATGCTTATCGGCGGCGTTCTTCCGCATAATTCGGATCTAAATGAGTCGAACGATTTTGAGGACTCTACACTACTACCTGGAGTGGATGCCCCGGCAAGAGTTTTCCCAACTCTCAGTAGCTCATTTAAAATGAAGCAGTTCAAAGGGGTTATTCAAGATGTGAGGGTTAATTTAAGCTCAACAGATGTAACTCCAAGTTCTTCAAGTCACGACCATTTCGTTGTTGAATTCTTTCCGCTGAATGTTACTATGGTATTTTTAATTTGCAGTGAATAGCTCTATTAATCAGTTCAATTTATAGAAACCTTAAGCTATCAGTATAATTCGTGATTTGCTATTCTGGGATTCTATTAATCTTTGTAATTCTTGTGTTCAGAAGTATTCCATGGGAGAATCTTTAGGGCACGTTAATCTACATGGTGAAGTTTTGGAAGGCGTAATTTCAGACCAAACTTGTACTAGCAGCCCCTGTCTTAATGGAGGAACATGTGTTGTGAGTTAAAATATTGACATTATTCATGCTGATTTTATAAGTATTCAAAGGTCTTTCAACCAGTAAATGACAAATGACTCAATTAGGTCACATGGAACGACTTTGAGTGCGGCTGTATTGAAAATGTCTACGCGGGGAAAACTTGTGATGTCTTGCTTCGATGTGCTATGGTCACATGCCCGAAGCAAAGGTTTGTATTTAAAAATATTTAATTTCCGAGATTCCAGAAATGAAATTAATTTTTGAGGCAAAATTAATTGTTTACACTGAGTTACTGCCCTGTATTTACGAGAAAAACTGATTTCCAAACTGAGTTCCAATCTCCTAATTCCAAACTTAAATATAAGTTTAGAACCCCCTCCCCCAGTCATACAGATCTGTAAATGATAATTATAAGGGACACAACATAATTTTGATAGTTCATGACATTTAATTTAATCTGCATAAAAATGTCCAGTTTTTGAGCTGTGATTAGCTCGCATTTAGTATTTTACTTTTCTTTTTAAAACGTTGTTTAAACATTTTACGGCATTGCCAAACTTTTGTCCGAATATATGGGAGGGTCTGGAAAATAGAGGTCCGGAAGCGGGAGGGGTTACTGTAGTGTGTATTGTACTCATACATATAATTATTTTTTTATGGTAGTCAATGTCGGAACATCAATGCAACTGGGTTTGAATGCATCGCTGAAGTAGCACTGGACGGAAGGGGAACAGTGTCACCCCATTACCGCTTGAAAAGTAATGACACGGAAAATCTTAATTTCAATGCGATTTCATTCAGGTGACTTTTCATTCTATACATAATACATACAGCCTTTCGAACTAGCATAATATTTAATCGTATGCACAAAAACTGCACAACAGTTATGGGGTTGGGGTCCTTGCATTTCCTAATTGGTAATGCTCCATATATGATTCTAATTTTATCAATTACCACCAGGCAATATTCTTAATAATCATAATTAATGATTTTCATGACAGTTAAAGGACATTATAAAAGTAATTCTGAAAATTCAGGTACCGAAGTCGTTCAGGAGGATCAATAATATACTTAACCGGTGGAACTTCTACACTTCGAGTTGCTTTAGAGTATGATGCATATATTCGGGATGGAATAGAGGATGCAGATCGGTCCAATTTTTTATCAGTTTACTTCAATTCAACACGCTACAACTTTAATGTATTGACTGGACTAGACGGCTATTGGCATTCAGTAGAACTGGGGTTTGCGAGCAACAACTTTACTCTTAAGTATGATGGAGTTCACCTCGACAAAGGAAAGATGGCCGACTTTCACATGTCTTCCACGTTTTTTAATGACATTGTTTCATCTCATGCTGGTCAAATTATAGTTGGAAGCTATATTCGAGAAGGAAATGAATATAACCATGTTGCGGATACCGGTCCACTTCAAACTAGTTTAATACATCATATGGAATCTCTACATGATGCTTTCTTCAAAGGATGCTTAGCCGACGTGAAAATTGGAAACTATGAATTGCCGTTTGTTTCACCCGAGTTGCTGTATGAGGCAAATGAAAATAATATTTCTTTAGTTGAGACTACTGCGCCAACTGCATTTTACATTGAGAACTCAGTGTCTCTCCACTTAGGATGTATATTGTGCTATGAAGATGAATGTAGGAACGGAGGAAAGTGTGAAAATGCGCCGGCTGTGTACGACTGTGCATGTAAAGATGGGTACAGTGGTTCGATTTGCCAAACCAATATTGATGAGTGTGTCAATAATAATTGTGCTCAGGGAAGTAATTGTATGGACCAAGTTGCAAATTATACTTGCGAGTGCAGCAAAGGATATGCGGGATGGCTGTGTGATGAGGATGAAGATGAGTGCAACAGTTCTCCGTGTAAGCACGGAGGATTTTGTATAAATCTACCGGCCGACAGTGGGTTCTACAAATGTAACTGCACGGATGACTACACTGGGGATAATTGCGAAAGGCGAAAGCTGTCCACTTGTCAAAATGAAAACGAACCATGCGAAAATGGAGCTAAATGCCGAACCGTCCCTATAAGACCAGATGGCGTTAGTTTCGTATGCGAATGCCCAACAGGTAGTTAGAATTCCATCCACATTATTGTAATATTTTGCTAACGTCTTGTCATATAATTTTTACTACACCTGCAAAACTGTATTTCTAATGTGCTTGTAAAATTTTCGACAGGTTATGAAGGGACAGTTTGTGAAAAACAGATTGACTACTGCGCTAATGTGACTTGTGCAAATGGAGGTACTTGCAATAATGCCTTGGTCGGCTTTCAATGCTTATGCATGCCTGGATGGGATGGCCCAAAATGTGAAACTGACCGAAATGAATGTGCTTTGCCAGAATATAAAGGAGTGCCACCCTGTCAAAACAATGGAACCTGCATTGATGGAATTAATGAATTTACTTGTAATTGCAGCGGTACTGGGTTTGCAGGAGAGTACTGCGAGGTTGACGTGGACGAGGTAAATTATTTATCATTACTCGTTGTCGCTGTATGGATAGTTTATTTATCAGCAAAATGATAGCGGTATTCACATTCACGAAGACCCCCCGGTAACTATTTTCGACGTTCCTCGTGTTACTGTTGTCACGGTGCTAAAATATTGTTTTAAATGGTGCATCAAATAAACATCTTGTACCGAGAACAGTCATAGCTATTGAGATCTTGCAATAAGTGTTATCATGTATGCTACTTAAGTACGCATAAAACACTTCAAGATAACTCGTTTTTAATTTTTAAAACATGGGGTTTAATCCTCCTATAGTAATAATAATCAATAAACTTACAACAGACTAATACATTTTACTTTACTTGCTGTACAAATTCTAATTTTAATGTTTTCACACAATTTCAGTGCGAAAATTACCATATCCAAGAAGAATGCTTTCAAAGCTTCAATAAGATCTGTGTCAACACTCCAGGTAGTTATGGATGCGAGTGTCCACCTGAACTCTGCGGCACCCGATGCAACATCAGTAATCCTTGCCAAAAGTTGAAATCTAATGAGACTTGTAAGAATGGAGGCAGATGCATGCCCATGTGTGACGATGACCCTGACAAATGGATGTGCAGATGTTCAGAAGGGTTTGAAGGTCAAACTTGTGCGACCACATTGAGCAGCACGAGAGAGCAGACTTTAAACATAGCCTTAATTGTCATCCCGGTCTTGACGGCATTCTTGCTTGCTTCTGTTATTGCAATTTTCATTCTAGTTAAAATGGCGAGGAAAAAACGAGCAACAAGGGGAGTTTATTCGCCGTCCCAGCAAGAATATTGCAACCCCCGAACAGGTAAAAGATATAAAATATAATTACAATCAGGCTAAGCAATGATTAAAATTTAGCTATACAGCTATACACTTTTGATTTTTCTTAACGGTTTTTTTTTTGAAATTTGGACCTGACCTGGAATTGACCTGGAATGACCTTTGACCTGATTTTCCAGAACTTGATTTAACTCTGTCGCTAAAACCACCTCCCGAAGAACGGCTGATTTAATATGTAGTCAGTACCATTGGTAGCCATAGTTTTGCAGTATTTTACATATTTATTTATTTTAGTTACTGACATTCCCAGTTGCCAGTATGCTGTCTCCAGTTTTAACTAAAACGTACCTTACTAAATGAATCGTTAACATGGTAGTTAGCACCTGCAACGACTGCAACAAGTCGTTCACCCGGACGTCTTGACTTAGCCCTACTGTTTCGGCCGGTTATAATGACCGTAACTACGAACTAATTCTTTTTACTATAACTTATTTACAAAATAGTCCGCTTGTTCTTTTTTTCATTAGATATTTCAATGTGTCCTACGTAGTATATACTAAAGTTGTGCATTTATGAATATTCTAAATCTGTAAAGCATTAGAATTGAATGACATTTTTGCTTCGAGGCAATTCTTACACATTGCATTGTATAGGTGTAGAACTGATTGGATTTATCTACATTAACAAGTTAATTTGTAAATAAGTAATTAGAATTACTTATATGTATACAGGTACATTCAATTGATTGTTTTTTATGGTTCTTGTAGTTATTAGAGTATAATATGTATTATACATATATCAGTATGTTGTGTGACCCGAGTTGGAGTTGAATGAAAATCTTTTTGATACCGTATAGAAAGAATGAATGAGTAGTGCCAAAACTCTAATTAAATTATTTACATGCTATGCAGACCGATTTTCATCTGGTACTACAAGTAATTTTAATACTGTACCGATTCCGTCAATCATTTCCGTCCAATTGTTCGTTAGGAAGTAAATAGAAACAATAATGAACTAAAGTAAGCAAAAGATAATATTTACAGCAGTATCAGCATGTCTACTTAAACATTCCCATTCTACTTTTTAAGTCTGAAGCCGCATACGACGGGTTCAGACGATTTAGTTTAGAGAAACAGGTGTTTAAATGATTGGAAAAATTTAGTTGAATAAAATTATTTCAAGTAAATACTGAAAGAGCTACCGTCACCTGTATGCGTCATTTTATCAATCATATGCTCATAACATGATAGAGTAGCTGAAACGGTTATGGCAACTCAATGCTACTACATAATGCAAATGTCTATAATGTCAAGAGGCCTTGCACCTAGACTCAATTAACTTTCGGTGTGCATTCATATACTGCATATTAACACATCTTGTTAAAACTATAAGTGGTTAGATATTTGGAAATTATGTCACCGGGGCGGGGCGATATTATAGAAAACTTTGCGAGGGAGACCATGGAACATATTATCAATCATCCAACTTTTCAGCAAAATGTACTCTTTACAGGACCATTTATAAAAAACTTCCCCTCAGCAACACCGTCCATATTCACAACAGCATTGGAGCCTGCGTGACAACTTGTCGATTCATGAGAGTAATTAAATAGTATTAAATCCTAATTACGGTATCAAAATCCTGCTCTGATAGGAGTGATATATAGGAATAAATAGAGAGTGGGTTTTTACACAAGTTGCAGGATTGCTCAATTGTCAACTTACTAATGAAAATGTGTCTAATTAATGTTTTAGTGTTTATTGAACTCAGTTTTGATCATTTAATTTTGAATTTGAAAGAAAGTGGATACTTAGTCGTCATCTTGTCATATGCCCGTAAAGAGATGCAAATAATTTGCTCATGCTTGCTGACCATGGTATTCATCATTCCCTGGTCTTCCCGTACTTCCGATCCTTTTTAATCACACGATTTACGTTATACCAGGTCCTGAGAAGCGAATGGGACTCTCGTCGATAGTAAGGCAAATAGCCCGAGGATTTCCAAAATGTTTTACAATATATTTAATTAAGACAGTACGGCGTATTATAAAACTATTGATCAGTAAATCACAAAAATAAAATTAAAATGAATGTTTTTATTAGAATTTCACCATCCAAATATGGTGTTACTTACCGTCTTCATCCGATTAATCCCCGGTACTCAATTAGTTACCGGGTCGAGAGGTGAATACTTGCAATAAATTTAATACATGCAAATTATATCCCAAATAATCACCGGACCTCGATTAGTTACCGGGTGTTTCGGACCATTGAGTAATTAGCTTCCGGGGGAATTAATCGGATGAAGACGGTACATTACAATATATTACATTACATCTTTCACATCCCTCTTGTACAAATATTATTCATGTTTTCCATTTTATTTCGCTAGCACTTGAGTATGTAGTTTATGATTTTTTCACCATTCAAACTTCAATACTTCAACAACTGAATACAGAATTAAAAAGTGTGCAAGTCATTGTGCTGCCACGTAATACATTACATATTTTCCAAACAGTTGCAGTGTCAGAACCAGTAGTGTATTCCGCTGCGTCACGCTCTTTTCTATTCTCGAAGAACAAGAACGTAATGTAGAATGTAACAGCGATCCCAGCTGTGGATTATGTATAAGGAGTTACCTATTCCCATTTTCTAGCAGAGAAGGCTTTACTTCTCCAAGAATTTTTCTGAATTAAAAATTATAAAATCTTCACAAAGGAAGTGACGCTATTGGTACATTTTTTGGGTGACGATTAAATACAATGATTGGTATTAAAATCAATACGTGGATATGAAGTGCACTGCACCCCAGCCCATTGAGTCTCGAGGTGTTTTACTTCTGACAAAATATTTCCACACTACAGGCACTTTGACATAGCCCTTTAATTATATGTACTAGCATAGCAATTTAATAAATGTAAACAACATATATTTTGTGATATTATATAGTTTTCTCTAATACGACTCAACAATCAGCGCAAATCTGCACAGTTTATTTCTCTTACACTTAGTTAGTATTACTCGCTCATACTATTTTAATATTACAATCATCGAGTAATTTATGTGGCACATCGTTGTAACGTAGATACTTTGCAGACAACAAAATCTTGGTTTGTTAGCAGATTCTGTAATGTCAAAATTAGCTTTATTATCTAACCTAAGTAAAAACAAACATAATCTACAATATAAAGAACCTTAAAATCTTTAAGTAAGGTATTGGATCATTCAGTCGCATATCAAGACATATCCTTTAATTTATAATGCTACATTGTATGCTACTATGAATATTTCTAATTTTTAAGAACGAATTAAGCTACAAAACTACAGGGTATTAATTCAACAAGTTTTCTAGGACAAATAAAGTCCATTTTTGAAAGCATCAATCGTGAACATTCTCACGTTTCAACCCGTATCTTCCAATACGGCCAGGAAAACAATAAGCTTCACCATTTAAAATTATTAGTTTTTCCCACTCATTGATTACATAACTTTGTAAAGAATTCTAAAGTAAGTTTACATGGACTAAAGCTTTTGTCCTTTTTAGGTTCAAAAACCTTTAACAGCATAGAAAGTGTTTCGCAGTAGTAATTAGTGGTATAAAAATTGATGACAAGCAAAAAACCCTAGCACAGAAATCATACAAGAAATACACAGTTATAGTTTTTTTAGGCAAACCCTTATGTATATTATATATATATATTATTTTTACGTTATTACCACCGTTCGTATTGCACAATAATAGGTTATTACTAGAGATTGGAGATTCAAGAAATTTGAAATAATGCATCTTATATGTGCTGTTTACAATGAAAATGAAGTTACCACACAATGCGTCGCATGGCGCAAATATTTCCTTCAATGACATTTAAAATTAATTTAGAAACGTCACATTCTTACACTAGGTATCCCAATTTTTAAGCACAAAGCCGTGGTACTCCTATGTAGGTGGTCATGAGAGCGTAGGGAACAACAACAACATCTAAAGTTTAAAGTCTGGTTTAAATTAATAATTTTCAGTAACGACGTTGAGGTATTATATAAAATGTATCAACAATTACTAAAAAATGACGTGATAAGTATAATTTAATTTACGGAATGAGCAGCCCAGCATATAGAAAAAATACCCATTTAAAGAATGTGAACACTAAATCATATAGTACATGAACTTGATATTCACGTAAAAATTCTCCCAAACTTTTCCCCTGAACACCGATTAAGCGAGCAAGCCAGTCAACGACTCCTCTTCCTTCTGTTTTACCTTCTGACTGACGATTTGTGAATAAGGACTCGCTGTCTAGAAAAACATTTTGAAGGCCAAAACCAGCTTTAGAATCTAACCCTGTCACAAATTTCAAAAGGGATCCGCCATAGGTGAAAAGTTTTTTTCTGAGACCTCCGATGAATTCTTCTGGTCCTGCGTAACAATTATCACATGTTCAAGTTAGTTTATGCTGCTGTAGTTGTAATTTTATTCTTCTTACTACAAAAAATTCAGTAAAAAACGTTTACCTAGACGTTGAGCGTTTTGGGACTCCTTATCATCTGCTTTGTGCAATTTGGCATGATGATTTTTTGTTTGAGCCGAGTGCTGCATATCCTTTTCCTTTAAGCTCAAAGGTATCAGCGGAACAGGGTCTGGTTTGTAAGCCATAGACCAACTCATACCTCCAGAATTCGCTGCTGGTTCCCATGAATTCCAATTCGTCGGACTTAAAATGTCAGAGCTAGGTTTTTCTTCCGTGGGAGCTTTTTGGTTGACTGTTTTCTTGCAGGAACCTTAATAAATTAATGCATATAAATTAACTTTTTTTCCACAGTTTCATTCTTTAATTCTTTCTGGCATTCGTTCCAGTGCTGAAAACTGAAAATCTAATGGAACGGCAAAACTACTAACGATATAAGTATTTGTTTGTGTACATTCCACATTCCATTAATTCCATTTGACTTTCCTTTTCTGACATGGTTGACTAAACATACTTAAGTGCTGATTCTTTTGTAATGTCCCCTTTTAAATTTTAATACATAGTCGGAATACGTTGCGTACTCATGCAAACACTAGAGTGAGCTGAATATGTGGTATATACGGACACTTTCCTCCCGGACATTTTCCTCCCAACTTTGTACGGATGACATTTTCCTCCCAGTATCAAAATCACATCGCTAAAATAAACTAGCCTTCCTTTTCAGACAATTTAAGCATTTGTATACAATCTTAAAAATATTCAAAATTCATAAACTGAAATACGACAAAAGTTTATTGCCATTAATTTAGTTCATTTATTAGCGTTTATTATAAACAAAAACATAAATTTTCTGGAAAGGAACACTAGTTTATTTTAGTGATGTGATTTTGATGCTAGGAGGAAAATGTCCTCGGTCCGAAGTTGGGAGGAAAATGTCCAGGTTGAAAATGTCCTACAACCTAATATGGTCTTAAATAAAATACCAAATAATATACCAACCAATTTTTAGATATAGCGGGAAATTCAAATGCGCCAATTTTTGGAATTATATTAATATTTATTACAAATAATGAAGTTTTAAAAAATATTCTACACTTTACAGCCTTCTCGTTGTTACTTCTGCCAATAAACCAATTTCCGCGTGACTGCCGATTATGATTATATTATAGACAATCTTATTTGTGTCTAGCCTAGTAAACTGTTCTACGTAGAGGCGAAAGTAATAATTACCTAAAAAATAAACCCAGTATTGTCAAATCCGTCTATAAAGGATCCTGATTTAAGGGGAAACGGCTGTAAGGGACGAATTTAAAATAATTGGTTCGCCAGCTATGCTTCCAATGTTAAAATTATCCGAATTTAAGGGAACCGATATAAGGGATATTCGGATTTAAGGGACTGTTTTTCTACGCTTTTGAGGCCTTTTTAGGTCATTTATAAGGGAAATTGTAATAAACGGAGCCGAATTGTAAATAAATAGTTACTATCTCTCTAGACAAAAATGTTACAGCGAAACAAGTGAATGTTAAACCACCAAATATCTTGCAGTCAATATGTGGTGTACGAATCATGGAAATTGGTCACTGAAAACACAATACGCAATTGTTTTCAACATTCCAAAATATACTTTCAGCTGGACGAAGTTCATCCTGACCATGAAGAAGATGATGGTGTGACTTTAAAATTAGCTGCTACAGCGTTAGGAATGGAGGCTTCTGCAGTTGAGAAACTTACTTTCTCTGATTTTGCAACAATAGATGACAACTTATTAATAACGGACATGACAGAGGAAACAATAGTCCGTAGCATCACTCAATGTGAAGAATCAGATGAGAAATCTGACGAAGATACTACAGCAGAAGAAGAATCCATGTCAGTTCCAAGTGTATCTGAAGCTACGGAAATGCTACAGAAACTTTGTCATTTTTTTTAGCGCAGACAAATACTGAGGAAAACATTTTTTCGAATCTTCATAATATTAGTGTTTGTGTTCGTCAACATGAAATCAAAAAGATACAAACCGCAATAACTGACCTTTTCATTGAATCTTAATAACTATATTTGGACAACGTTGTAAATATCTTGCCATTGACATTTTTTACTCTAAATAAAATAAATTTTAAAATTGTAAATAACTTTCGCTTAATCGGGAAATCCCTTAAATGGTTAAACGGGAATCCGGCTAAATGGGACAAAAAAGGTCGGTCCCACCAGTTCCCTTACAAACGGATTTGACAGTAGCAATACATGAAGGGTTTCTATAATTGTGTGCTCGGAAAGAGTGGTACCGGTACGATTGGGTTTGATAAGAGAAGTTAACGGAACTTGTGGATGTGGCCGGGCCATTGCATTGGTTCGTAGTGTGTGAACGCAGGTTATTAGTTTGAAGTTATATGTGTAATAATAGAATGTGTAGCGCTATGCAAGGATTTTGATTTTTCGTTTTTAAACGACACCACTTCCCCTCTCCCCTCGTGGATGTCTAATATAGCATGTATGTAAATATTGCTATTATTGGCTTGGCATTTGGCATCTATGCTGTTAGATATACTTGTATTCCTACGAATTCAAAAGAAAAAATATCAACCCAATCAAAAATATAACGTAAGCTGTGAATAATCTTTTGTGTCACTAAATAACAACCCTTTCTTATACGTAATAAAATTTGTGAACAGTCCTTCGTTTTCGCTCAATATCATTCGACCTTATTATTTAACTTTTTTTTTATTAAATAAATTTTCGATTCCTCCTTGGTAAAGCCCCGAAACTTATAAGACACTTCCCCACACTATATTTACATGTCCGTTGGCGCCTTGAAGCATTTGGTAAAGTGTTTTATAAGTTGATCAGCTATCAGAAATATAAATGTGTACATTACATGCATATTTGATGCTTTTTATTTGCGTTTCAATAAAACGTTTGAGAGTTGGTCCATTCGAATGCTAATTGCAGAAAGATGGCTACATAGGTAATAGTCAAAAACTATACAGCACATCTCCCATGCATTTGTGGGGGTTAGAAGTTATTTGAAATAAATCGTTGTACATGCGCAACCATTGGCGTATGACCTACAAGCCTACAGATCGACAGATAGACAAAACCATTTCAATAGATGCTTAAGCTCATCATCTAAAAACCATTGTGCCATGCAGTTGTGTAGTTTAATATACCGTAGCTAGGTGGTCTGCCATTTCAGTCGCAGCTATCCATACCTCTTACAATTAGTAATAATTTAGTAATGCTGGGTGCAGATTCTGCGTGATCTCCTCTAAGGGAATGGCGCAAGAATCAAAAGTAGGTGCTGAGCTTTCGGCGAATATTTATATTGACTTCAGCAAAAAGGTATCTTTAGGTAGTAAAATGCTAAAATATTACCCATGCGGTTTATTTTTTTCATTAAAACAGCGAGAGTTATTCCAAAAATTATATTTGTTAACTTTTTTTGAAAATAGTACTAAACTTCGTGTCTAAAATACTGCAAAATGACAGCTCTTTGTCGCCGTTGTGCTAGTTCTGGAAATTCTGTTTTTGTTACTTGTGCCGACCCCACCACTAACTAGTAAGTATAAACTCATTTGTACAGTTCTATGTTGTATCTGAAATTTGACCCAAATCCCTTATAGGTCTTCCTTGCTGCATCAAATTTTTAACCACTTCTTTTTGAGAATAACATACGACCCTGACTTTGGTTTCTATATTAAATCCCCATGATCCATAATTTTCAATTCGGAGAATGCCCATTCACTTCAAGAGACACTAACTGTACTTTACAATTCTGTCCATTGAAAAAACCGTAGCATACTGCGTTAATCACCGTTAAATCTCCGATTGTTGTCGTCGTGTTGGAATATTTCTTCCACTAACCGGCAATGCTTATGTGCTCTTGTTCTATGATCCGAAGGATTTAACAAACTTCCATTTATTAATAACTGTTTTCAGATTTGTCTCTATCCCACTACTACATAAACTAGCAAAGAAAGGCGTGCATTCTAGAGCACAGAAATGTTCTGAAAAAGCCACCCATATATCCATTAAACTATTGGGCAAATTATTCGAATTGACATTTGTGTGGAAGTAATGCCTAACTTACGCAGAATAGAATGTGTGACAGGCCAAACTATTTTTACTACTGCCATTAGTTGCAAAACAAAGATCGTTTTACTAAAATTACGACCTTTGCCTCCAGAGTCAATTAGGCTTAAATAGGCGGAGAAAATATCCGAAGGGGAAAATGTCCGGCAATCTTAAATAAAGTATAAATGTGCCCCATGGGTAGCTTGCAATTATGTTGAATTTCACATGGTTTATAATCGTGGGTCTATACCCTATACCCGTTGTGGTATGTGCTATACTATGCAATGTGGAATCCTTTCAAATATGCCACGGTTTACTAAGGTGACAGTGACCACTGAATTTTAAAATGTAGCTTTGGAAATTTTCTTGCAATTTCCGTAACGTGTGTTTCCTGCCAAGAACGATATAACCCTTATAACTATAACAGATAGCATATTTACTATTTACGTTTAGCTAAAAGTGTGTAAATCTATAGCCAGCCACGAGCCTGACCATGAATGTATTTATTCACATGATTACGTATATATATTAAATAATATGCATGGTACATGTACCGTATTTCGCTGTAGCCTAATGTTATAAATGTGTGCCTTCGCTACTGTCTGCGGTTTAATGCGTTTGTTACATTGCTAACAGCACAATAAAGACGTATTTATTTACTATGTATGTGTAAGCTATAATAAATCACTTGTGTCACTTCTCATCGTAATGAAGTAAATCCAACAAAATATTATATCACAATAAAAAAATAAGCACAAACTACTTGTTGTGCTGGTCCAAAACTTAATAATGACCCAGTTTACGTGACGAGCATAAAATTCGTATGATATGCAATCGTAACCGCAATCATATGGCGTTTGTTACTCTACAATGACTTTCATCCATGCCTGGCTGAACTTTATAATACACTTTTCTGAGTAAAATCTTGAAAAGGCAAAGAACGGAAACATTGTTACTATACTATATATGCCTAACCAAAACTACCTAGTAAACTACTTTAGGTATTATTTTACTATCAAGAGATAGCGCATAATTATGATTCTGACTATTTGATGTTCACACAAAGTTATATATGCGCTACGGAAGCATACGGAATGCAGGAGATGAGTAATAAGATGTACCATAAAGCACAGTTGTGTGGATCACAGCAATGTTACGATGCACACAATATTCACTTAGACAAAAACAATTCAGAGTATATAGAACTTCCCATTTATGTGCAATTACACTTTTTATATTTTTTCACTTGGACAACCACTGCATTGCATTGTCAAGGTAAAGCTATGATACTTTTTTCTATCCAAGCAACTTATGTAGGCTAAATTGGGTCGATAATTTTATCATTTAATTGACACAGAAGCACAACCACATAACGCACGCACAATAATTATAAAGTTCAAACATTAAGTATTCGCAAATTAAGGAAAAGATTTACATACACGTAAGAAGCGAAAAAAAATATGTATCTTAAAGAAAGAAAACGTACACTTTGTTCCCTCAGGTAATTTTTGGTCGTCAAGGATTGCTTACGTATCAAATGGTAAAGAGAACAATGAAAACGGATAATAAATATTAAAAAGGATTAGGCTCAGTTTTAGGAAGCTTTTGTGCAATTAAATTATGAATTGTGCCAACGAATATGTGTGTTGGACAAAGTACATCTTCACTTGCTAGCGCAGAACAAACAGCGGACTCGAGATTAAAAGATAAGCACTTAAGCAAGTATGCTTAATGGATGAAGTTAATTAT
>JAQFZE010000470.1:0-26181 GCA_034695245.1 Dicyrtomina saundersi | reverse complement strand
CCGGGTTTTGGAATTTGAAGAGGGGGAGTAGTAGTAGGAGGAGTGGGCTTTGGATTGGAGGCAGCAGAGTTAGCGGTAGCGGCGGCGGCGGTAGCAGCAGCAGCAGTAGCGGCGGTGGTAGCGGCGGCAGCACTGGCGGTGGCTGCAGCAGCAGCGGCATTTGCGGCGGCTGTGGCAACCGCAGCTGCGGCCACCTCTTCTTTTCTTTTCTCTATTTCTGTGTCCTTTTCTTTTACTAACGACTCATAATGCTGAACGTCCTTCTCCAATTCCTCAACGCGTGTCAATGCTTCTTCGCACTTTGGTTTCAATATATCTATTGTAATAAATATTGTAATAGTTCCACACCGATTAATTATAGAACCGAAATAACTTGACCTCAGCGTTGCCAGTCCTTCCAATAATTTTATTGTAGAGAATACTCAGAATACTGGGTAGTATAAAATTTGATTTGATTTAGTTTACCCATTTCGTCCGAGTGCTTTTCCCTGAGTTTGTCTACCTCCTCCATGTGAGCACATGAGATTTTGTCCAGCTGCCTCCTCAGTTCCCAGCTATCACGGTCTGTTTGAGTCCTCACCCTCTCCACCTCCCGATGACAATACGATTCCTTTGCAGACAAATCGTCCTTTAATTTGGAAATCTGAATAGGACGAAAATAATAGCAACAACAAAATAAATATCAGACAGTGAACGACATGAATTAATTCAGGTAAAATTACATCCTTAGTAGTGGCAATCTAAATTTTGTGAAATTTTCAATTCCATATGCATGGAAAAGAGACTACATAATTTATTACATTACATTTTGAAATAATTCTTCTTTCTGTTTATCCCACGTCTGCTTCGCTTGAGACATCTCCTGATCCTTTTGTATCTTCATCGTCTCCACAGCCAAGTGCTTCTCTTCCGCATGAAGCTTGCACAGGTCTTCTTTCAGTCTCGTACACTCTGTTCGACATTTGTCCTCCCACTGAAACCATACGTAATAAATAGACCACCCCAATTAATTAGTTAACCTTAGATTACGAAATATAGTTGGGATTTGTTGGTTGACGTCATCTGTAGAAGTGCAAGACAGAGTATCAAAAGAAAAAAAATGAAGCGTTCATGCAATTAGCTCAGACAGTGCAACTCCAGAGTAAGCAAGGGGATTCATAATAATTATGTTTTGGAAATCAATTATTAGGAATGCAAATAAATCAGGGATGATAATCGTCACTAGTCACTATAGTTCATATTAATTCAAGCTTGTTTGACTTTAGCAAGGACATGCTAAGCTGTCTAACATTAGGAATTAGAAGCCTATTCTTTTCTATGCAGTACACGTGTTGATTTAAGAAAGTTTGTTGCAGAAGTGAATCGCATCGTGATAATTTCCTTGCAGAATCCTCGCCTTTTCCCGTTATATGTTTTGGATTGAAAAGAAAAAAGAGTGTATGTATGTGGTTCGTGTGACAAACCCGACCCAGATGGCTTCCATGAGAGATGAGAGAGAGAAGAAACATTTCATATTTTTTTTAGAGGAGATCATTTAAAAATTAAATGATGGGAGCATTTACCACGGAGTTCAGTTCATTCTTTTGTTTGTCTAATTTAGACTTGAGGATCTCTTCTTGAGAGTCTAGACGACGTTGATTTGAAGCTTGAACGACTTGAGTGTGCGTCTTCTCCTTCTCAAGGGAAATACGGACAGAGCCAAGTTCATCTTGGAGCAATTTATCGTTCAGCTTAAAATGCTCCAGCTGTCTCGATGCAGCTCGAAGTGCTTTCTGCTGCTCATTCGTGAGCCCTCGGAGCTGCACCACTTCTGCTTCGTAAGACTTTAGATGTGTTACCTGTCATATTAATTGTACACATGTCATGGTTAAGGAGGAAGCATACACAGCATATGATCAATAAGGTTTCCACAATCAAATCAAACATCTCATCTCTTTTTTTTAAATAGCGTATTATTTTTTTTAAAAAGGACTGTTATCATATTATAAGTATGTTTTAAAATTCAAATTGTGTAAAACATTCAATATTTTTAGCGGGGTTTCTCCATCTTGCAAATAAAATATTTAAAAAAGGAGGGGAAGCAAAAAACTCTATATGTACTGTCGCACTCCGTCTCACAAATACGTTTTTCTGTGAATAGATAAATATCAAAGTACAAGGGGAAGATTCACACACCAAAATATGGGAGTACGGGAGCGAGAAACTCGGGGGATCGGGACAAACTTATTTGTTCATGCACCTTGACATTCCCATTCCGTTTGAATGCATGAAAAGGGGTCTGAGAGCATGAAGGTGCTAAATTGGAGTTAAGATAAAAAAACAAAATCTTCATCAAACTGTGGTGCTGGTGCTGGTGCTATAGTGCTATAACTAATTAACCGGAGTTAAAACAATCATTTTCGGCGACGTATTACATAATACGTGGCTACTTGAATCTTGTTGTATGTTGTCCTGTGAGAAAAATTTTATATCCTCGTTCATAAATCTTCTTCCTCACGTTCACATATTTACGGTAAAAAACATATTATGGAAATTGAAACGTTTCCAAACTCAAACAAACAAACAAAAAATAGTAGATATTTATATATCAGGAGTTACATAATAAAATGGAGAGGGACTGACTGAGGGAAACATATGGGTTGGCTTGGCTAGGCTGACTCTTTCGTTCCTCACTTTTTATTCTAAAACGGAGCCTGAACACACTTGAAACTCCACAAAATACATATAGGTGGGGAAAAAGAACCACTATTTATACGAGATTTCTATTTTGTACTTTTGCCAGTAAATTACTATATACTCCTTGTCATCCCGTCGTCCTATGGGCATGGTTCTGAGTAATAAGATAGACTTGCACTTGGCGAAGTAAAAGGACAAAGTAGCCATTAGAATGCTCAATAATTTAACTAGCATTTGAGGAGGGGTAGAAAGTGGTGGTAGTCAGTACATAACTCACTTGTTTCATTTGTTCTTCGACGAGACGCTTCTCCTGTCGCAATAGCTCCCTCTCAGTACCGACTTCCTTCACTTCCAGTAATTTAGCTTCTCTCAGCTTCTCCTCAACCTGTGACGACGCATCCATGTACATACAAAGATAACAGACGCGTTGAGACTCACAACTGATAAATCCACATAATTTGTTCCGATACAATCAAAGTATGTGGTTGACGGGACGGATTACAATTTACAACATTTTATCATGACCCGTAGTTAAGAAAACATGGGGGAAGGTATTTACGAGCGTGTGTGCGGTGTGCATGTTTACATTACATTTTACTGATTTTACATTATACTATAGCACACGTACGCTCAGTCGTTCAGTTAGTATTACGACGACACAAACATACAGCATAGCAGCCCGCCAGAATATCTGTCTCGACTTTAATTACATAAGGTGCCTACATTAATCTAATAAAAATATTTACCCTTCCGTCGAAATATGTACACCATGCAGTTGAGTCAGAGCTCTCTAAACGACGTTTGAAAGGCCTAATTAATATATTAGGTAAAAGACTGTCAAAAATGTGTTTTTAGCCCGTGTGTGTGTGTGTGCAAAAGAATGGCGCTACAAGGCTAAATGGACTGTAGCCGCATCTTACAAAATGTAGGTAGTAATTATCGGGTGAGCATTGCTGCAGTCAACGTATGGTCCACACGTACTTACACTTATTCTTGTCTGTCGTCAGAGATGTCAAATAGATCTCCAAGTCCCCTATAGCTGTACATACTTCTTTCCTTTGGCAGTGAAACAAGGATGTTTGCGCTTACGATTAAGTAGTAGCAGAGACTTAGGACAATTATTTGAGAAAGAACTATTTGCTCTTTAAAGGATTTCAGTATAATAACCTAAGCTACCTACAGCACGACGATTATATTAATGGGTTTTGATGCAATAACAATGAATCTACATTTGCGTTACGCTTCCTTTCCTATATGCATGTATATAGCCCGTGTCAATATAGTTAATGACAGATACAATTAAAAGTTGTCATTGAGATGCCGTACCTACGTCTACGTACACGAGCCGTTCCAGCAGTATTTAAGAATATTTTTTTACAAGGCTGAATTTTAATTTAGTTAGCGAGAGAGAGAGAAAGAGCGAAGGTTGGAGAGAGATTGGCCTGACTAGTGAGTGTAATTGTTAAATTAGAATTACTTAGGTAGGTACATTTTTGAATAGTAAAATTAGGAGATCAATTTTGTGGACCATTAAATTTTGGCCATAAGTTCTTAAACGATTTGACTCTTGGAGCATTTTCTTCTGTTATCATAGAGGCAGGAAAAAAAAACCCACCACAAGACAAACTGAAAGGCGTTACTCTTAAAAAAAAGAAACAGCGTAAACAATTTAATGTTTGGCTCATAACTACGTACAACCTCCTACAACTCTCGAGGCGTGTTTATTTGTTTGTTTGCTTGCTCCTTGGGATACGAGAGAAAAAAAATGCCTTGATTTAAAAATATATATATGAAGTTATAAAACTTATAGTAGGGGAGTAGAATATATAGCATCATCTCAAAATTCGGAATCGGAAAAGAGAAATCCCGCCACATAACTATTTATATAAACTATGTATGTGTACGGCAGCTAAATGATCAGTAATGTTTTTCGATAAGTATTATAGTATGTACACTACACGGGATAGGAAGCGCGTTAAAATCCTGCCAAGAATCGGGAAAAGAACCTTTGAGCATGTCTTACAGTTATACAAAATTGAAACGTTTGTAATTTTAGTGATGGTTATATATGCTGTGTATTGTTAAATACATGTTTAATTATGTAATTCGGTAGGTGCGCGTTTGTGTGTGGACACAAATCTTAACTTGGTTGTATAGATTGAGGGATATACAAAAAATCAAAAAATAATGATAAATATTTGAATAACCTGCCGATCCTTCTCTTGAAGTTTCTTCTTGCAAGATTGCTCAATTTGTCTAAGTTTCCATTCAAAGTCATCCATGAGGGACTGCTCCTGGGATGAGTTGGCTGTTCTTAAATCTTCAAATTCTCTTTCATATTTACTCTGTATTTTGATTTTTGCCTCAATGGCATCATCTAAGCAATTCTGCATGGCACGAAGCTCTTCCTCCCGCTCAGCCTCCACCGCATCCCTCTCTTGTGCTAATTTATCTCGCTCAACTTCCATTTCTTTCAGTTTCTCTTCTAGATCATTTATTTTGGTCTGTAAGTCAGTTGCAGTCTTATCACTCTTATGGGTTGAAGATTCCACATCTTTTACTTGTTCTGAAATAGACAAATTTAAATATTGACGAATACTAATTTTTAAAAAAAATGGAGCAGTATCACACTGATTCACTATTTTTATTCTCCCATGCATTCGTTTTGCATAATTTAACAATTTTATTTACTTAATATGTTTTTATATATTATGAGTAGTAAAACTTTTTTTAAAACACAGCATGGTCCATCCAAGCTTCATATTCTCCTATGACGGTGGTCCATACTTCCTTAATGTTTAATACTCAAACGAGGTCATTCTAAATTCTCATTCTAGCAAGTATTTTTAGTTTCCTTTACAAAACTTGTAAAATTTTCAACACATTTTACAATGATTTATGCTACATTAAGTGTCTGTTCACGAGATACAAGGCTTATAGTCCCCATTTTATATTTTTTTGTGTGAGTTTGAGAAGGCCTGACATTTTTATGATGACGCCTATATATTAACTATATACGACTTTGAAACAGAAATCTGCTCTTTATGATGACAGCCTACAGACTACAGATACAGTTTATATAATGTTTATATTATTATTCTGTTATTTTCTATTCCTTAAGAAACCCCCGTTGTATTTTTATTGGCATGTGCCAGTAACTGACTAACTGCAACAAGTAATTCATCAAATCTGCTGCGTATAGGATTCGCACTTACGATTAGCTCAAGCAATATTTTTGGAATAATGTCAACGAGATTTATCCACACATTTGATTTTAATGCGAATGTAACTAAATAAATCAATTCAATGAAATTACATAGAGATTAGTTGACTACTGTCCTTAATCTGTGAGATCTTCGCATTGCTCAGGGGCTACGCATCTTGTTTTGTCTGTACCCCAAGGAATAAATATATCCGTGTTGTTGTTTACTTTTGATGATTTTCAAACTTTAAAGGATACTTGTGTGTGTTTGTGTGTGTGTGTTTTTAGAAACTTGACGTTTGTCTGATGTTTCATCTGACTCTCGAGTCTAGAATTGAAAAGTACTTGGAGATGCTCAGTACTCTCAGTACTCAGTAGTGCTTTGCCTTCCATGTTCCCACACTTCTCATCTATGAGTCCTTCAGGATTGACATTTAGCCCCGAACCAGACTGTGTGTGTGTGTGTGTGTGTGTGTGTGTGGCTGCTGTAAAAGTATACCTACTGTGAAAAAAAACTGTACGTAGGCAGCAGTGAGTTGTTCGAATCTTGGAATGGCGTCTGAAATTTAGTAAATATAAATTGAAAATGCTCAAAACGTGTCACAAGCAGTTAGACTAGACGTAAGGAGTCATCAAGGAATGGTGGGTGTCATGTGCTGTCGCTATCAATCCAGTAATTGGCTCGATCCAAAAACTAAAAAATGAGAAAACCAAAATCTACAGAGATTTTGTTTCGAGCGTCATCGATGGAAGGAAATGAAAAGAAGGGATTTGATCCCTTTTATTCTTTTTTCCCATCTGCTCTGAATTTGACTGTCTTACATGATAATGTATCTACTACATGGTACTATATGTCTGCATACATAATTATTATATTATTATACTTTTGCACTATTATTATTACTGCACGTAATATATTTTCTAGGAATATTCCCATTTTAAAAATAAAAAGATTTTATCGTTTGCCCAATTATCTGTGAAGCGGCTCAATGAAATGCTGACGCGCTCTTCTCATCTGCTCAGATAGTAACAGAATCTTCTTGTACAGAGAATATATATTATATTATTATATTTATTTAACTATTTTCACGGGACTATATGCTATATGCAAAGTTGAACCTTGAAGAAAGAAATGACTGCATGTGTATGAAATTTTCTTTTGACTCAATGAAACTGTTATATGATTCATGTTAGCTCTCCGTTGACTGCACTTGAACATATTTGTGTAGCTGAAAAAATATCTACGTATACCTATGTACAACACATTCATATTATGTATTCCGATACTTTTTTTTGTTCATGGTGGCCTTTGTGTGTTGGTACCTACCTATTTTTCATTCTAAAAAGTATTGGGAGTCCTTTTTGGCGTTTGGCGTCAGTGGAGTAGAATTTATCCTCATGATAATTTTTGCTCTATATTTTTATTATGTGATTTACCAAGTTCAAGTTGGCGATCTGCCCTTGCCTTCATTTCTTTTATAATCCGAATCCGACTACAACATCCGACCCACGAATTCATTCATGAGCAAGGTGAGATTATAAAGCAGAAAAATCACAAGTATAGGTAGGTAGTACCTTCATCATCGTCATAATATAGTTCTGAGAACCATATGATATTCCCTCTCAGCTGATCATACATCCTATAATATGGTATCCTGGCACGGGCAACATAATTTTTCCGGATTAGATTAGTTTATAATCAGAGTCTTGTCATTTATATTAGTTTCCTTCGTGACGCATAGGATGTCTGGCTGAATCAAAATAACGTCTCCTCCCACTCCCACAATTGTCTACTCCAGCACCCGTGTGCACCTTCTACGTATTTTTTTTGCAGCGTCATTCATTTTTGTAAAATCCTTATGTTTTCCCCTCCAGTCAGCTTTACAGAGATTCTCAATTTTTACCAATCTAACTCCAGCTGTGAATGTCCATTATGGGAATTACTTATATAATATGCTCTGACTTTGATGTACTCCATATATTAGAGGGAGGTACATTAGTGCACGTTTTAGTCTTAATCGGAACTGAAGAATAGAGGATAGGAGCGCTAATACCAATGGAGGGAAGTATGGAATGGATTAAAGCATATTATAAGTTTATAATAATATAGGCCATGAAAAATAGTTTTACCTGATTTTTTCAAAAGATCATCAGAAAGTTGACTATTTAATTGTCGTAGAGCGTCTAATTCATTTTCAAGCTTCTGCATGTTCTCCATGGCTGACTCCTTTTCGACACTAAGCACCATATTCTGGGTTGACAGTCCTACAATAGCGCAAACAGTAGATACACATAAATTAATAAGGAAAAATGTGCTCAGAATTATTTTGCTCAAAGTTTACAAACACTTCAATTTCAGCATGTCTTAACTCTTAAAATACGCTTTTGGAAGTTGCCTTATTGGATCTGGTTCTGAATGATAGCTCTCTGGCTGTGTACTTGGCACGTTCTTGGAATGGAATTCACAATTAATTAAATGAAGGGAAATATTCAGCCATGCAGCCGTCGTACCACTCTATTACAACATTACATTGTCTGAGACTCGTAATTAATACCTCCCGTAGCACCACCACCACCAGCACTGTCACTTACTACTACGACACAGCACTACACTTTGAAAGGAATGAATTCTTCCTTTCCTCAAAATAATTTGTTAATTTTGTATAGTGAATTAATTTGTAGATTATTAGTTTCGTTATTAGATAGCTCCCAGTCTTATTTGAACTACCTACTTTGGCCGCGTATATATGCTAAATTAATAATATTATGCGCAGATCTTTCATCATGGGTTAATTTAAATACCTCATCAGTCAGTTAAGTACCTCAGGTAGTTATAATAAATCTAAATAAAGTATTCAATAATTCCTACTACATGTTGTAGTCAGACCTGCCTGCTTTCTCCGAGAAGAGAGAGAGAGAAAGAGTCTCAAGGGGAAAGTTATTTCAGAAGTGAAGGAAAGATCCTATATGGAAAACTACAAAGGGAACGTCAGGACGTGAGACCCGATCACTGCCAATCATTTATTGTGCAACGCGCCTGGCGAAAATTTGTTGATGGTATCGCACATTTAAAACGAAATATACATAATATAATAATTAACAGATTTATTTTATTTTGTTCCGTCAGCAGTTGTGTAGCTTTTTGAGTTTCCGAATTCAAGATTTTGAAGTAACGCCTGTCTGTACTTTGCGTCATTGCGTTATATAAAGTACTTAAATAAAACTGTATAATAATTATAATCGTAAGTTTTGGATTTATAATAATTGTAATCGTGACGTACAGTTTAAGCTTGAGTTGAGTTTTTCCATGAACTTGACGCACATTATATTATAGGCTTACAATTAGTAGTACTTTTGAACCCCTTCACACTCTATATAGAAATATTTAAAGCTAGGTTAAAAATAACTTTATTCCGCGTACGTACCTTAATGAAGGAATTATACGAACGTTTTTGTTTATCTTGTTTCGGCGGAAACGTAATGAAATATGAAACTTGAAATCTGTACTGTTTAAGCCGAATCTGCCTAAAAGCGGCAGACCGTTCGTTCGTGTAAATAAATGTGTTCGTTCTCCATACGTATAGCTCCTTTTGACTAAAACTAACGTAGCAGGTGTGGAGAGTAGCTAAAGTAATTACCTACCTTACCTTTATAAATACGTATAGGTAGGTATATACTTTGAGACCCGAAACTTAAAACTGCTGGAATCTGATACGGAAGGTGAAAACAGCCTGCCTCCAGCCATAATAGAGTCATGAGAGATCAGAGCTCTGTTTACTATTTTATTTTATGAGAAAATCGAGAATGTCGAGTAGGATTTTCTAACCAAGCTAAAGCTGTAGTAGTGTGTGGCGTATGGTTACTATCTGTAGTTAGATTTCTATAATCTTTTGTTTAGATTGAGGCTGTTTACCTCAGTCAATGAAAGGCAACACAAATAAATGTCTAATTAATCCTGAAAACTGAAGATACTTCATACACCTCATGTAACATCCTTCCCCACCTGCTTCGATTTTCGCTTCCACTTTCATCCATACGCGCAAAAGTATTGGGTTAGATTTAAAATAAATATTCAAAATACAAATAAATGTAGGTAACTAAGTAAGTAACTAGGTAGCTTTCCTCGGGAAGTTACCGTTATTAAAATTGACTTAAACCTACATAAGTACAAAATTTCAACGAGTTTCGTAGAGCGTTTCTATTGTACTTATTGTTAGTGCGTTTCATGGGTATCATTAGTATAGTATGTTGTTAGTGTTAGTACTACTATACACATAATATTAGGCAGAGTATTGACTAGTGAGTAGGATTGAGCGTGTGTGCACTTCAGTTTGAATGGAAATGAGCTCAAATTAGTTGTAAATGACGGCGTAGTTCCGGACGGTGAGGCCAATCTCTGGTCATAAACATCTCGTGGGTGAAGAATCAAAATGATCCATAGCCAATTTAAGCTAGAATTAAAGTGAACTATGTCACATAAACTAAATTAGATAAATGCGTAAAATTTTAGTTACAAGTTCTAAAAAAATGCTAAATGTTCTGTTTCCGTGTTCTTTGAAAAGTGTAGAATGTTCTATTTACGTGTGTTTTTAAAAGTGTAAAAACATTTTTTTTGCATGTTTTTTGAAAAGCGCTAAGTGCATTTTTTTCATGTTTTTGAAAAGTGTAAGATGTCGTATTTACATGTGTTTTGAGTAGCGCTAAATGTTTTATTTGCACGTTTTTTTAAAAGCTTAAAAATCTTTTTACAGGTATTTAAAAAGTGTAAAATGTTCTGTTTAAATAAATGCTTTTGAAAAGTGTAAAATGTTCTATTTACATAACATACTTTCAAGATCGCGATATTTTAATATTTTTGTACATAGTGCATTTTATTCTTGGCTAAAAATGGATATATGGATAATTTTGATTCTTCACAGACGATACATTATGCACTATACATAATTACATACCTATACTACCTATGTATTCTAATTACACACAGTAGGCAAAGACCGTGCCTATAGAGTCTTACCTTCAATTTCCACAACTTTATTGTCTCGATCAGCAGAAAGCACGTTGATATCTGCCTGTAGTAAACTCAGCTCTGTTTCCTTTGCAAGTAATTTGGAACGTATTTCATCCAATTGCATCATAGCGTTTTTTTCAGATTCTGTAGTGTCTCTCCTGTAAATCAATCAATGCATACAAAAAACCCACCAAATTAGATTCCCAACAACAACAAATCACATCCTGCATCTCTATGTATGTAAGTTATACATTCCACCCATGCATATATATATAAAGTAATCAGCACAAACGATGGGATAAATCTTTGTATATGTATAGGAATATCGTGGATAGGTTTCTCTCTATTGTACTCAATGAACGAAATACACATTCTTGAGTTAAATCGTTTGATTTTTTTTGCACTCAATTCCTTCCATGACAATTTGTAGACATTAAGTTGTGAATTATGTGGGCGTTATAATATAGATGAGACAAGATAAAAACTGGTTTTTCGGAAAGTGAAATTTCCATTTAGCGGGTACTATGTATAAGGTACCTACTGGTAAACCAAAACGAAAATTGAATCAATTTGCTTTCTCTTGCTCCCTTTCCTTGTATTGCAAGTGCAAGGAAGTTGCGTTTGTTGTACTTAATAATTTTTCATTACTTTAATACTTTATTAGGAATGGCATAAAAGTAGGTGAGGTACTTTAATTTGCGACAAGTTACATAAAATTTTGGAAGAAAATGCACCGAATAAAGCTTCAAATGAATCCCGAGGGCCCAATTATAGAATTTGCACTGTGTATGTATCCTCTATACAGCTTTGAATCTCTTGAGGGGCGACGAGATTGTATCAGTAATTGCAGTGTAATTAGAAGGAGAAAGTCTGGCCTGTAATAGAGACCTTCCTGCGAGCTCTCGCGCCTCCTGTAATTCAAGCTTTAAGGTTATATACAGGGAAACTTGAGAGAGAGACTCTTTCGTATTAGATGAAGCCAATGTAATTATATAGGCCGCAGCGTAGCTGGGCTACAGGTGTGTTCCTATAAGGACTAAACGCGTTAATTATAAAGATTATAATATGATAGCCTACATTCCTCCTGACGCTCTCACGCTTTGGTTTCTGATTTGTTCGGATTCGGAGTTGGACCCGGACTTGAATTCTATCTCTCGCTCATGCTTAATACGTAATACTTATATCGCTATATAATGTTTCCGCCTCAAATTTTTTCCGGCACTTGACGACTACACTATGCTCTGCTACAAAAAAAAGAATTCAATATTTTTAATGCGAGTGAGCATTCTAACGAATTCTTGAGAATGCCAAGGTGAAACAATGCAGAAACCAGGAGCAGAGCGAGGAAAATGATGAGCTATATATGTATATAGCGTAACGCAACGGTGAAAGTTCTAAAAAAAAGTATCCAAAAACTTTTCGGCTTTTTTTTTTGTGTCGAGTCTTCTTTGAGAAATGTTTTTTAGATACATGTACATACATAGTAGTTGAAAATAATACTAATGTAAAACAAGCATTTAAAAATTGTGAAGGAATAAGAAATCCTTCTCATTTTTAGAATTCGTTTTTCATTGTGTGTAGTTGTATGTAAGAAGAGTCTTAGGAATTTGTGTGTACTATGTGTGTGTGTGTGTGTGTGTGTGAGTGTTCTCTAAAAATGTTTGTTAAAAGGAATGCAAGTTTCGGAGTTTCGGAGTGACGCGTTTATACACTGAACCCTAGGAATCCATGAAACTATGTAAGAGGGTGTCTAGCTGGTAGCTGGATAAACATAATATTATTATGGCCATGGAAGTGGCAATATCACCTTTTTGAAAATTACGTAATAAATAGTATTTTATATTACTTGTGTATACAAGTAATTAGGATAATTTTCATCATGTAAAATAAAGTAAAATTCTCTATAGTTAAATATATAACAAATTTAGTTGGAAAACAAATTGAATTTTTTGCATACTGTAGATCCTATAGATACTATCTTAATTTACACACAAAAGTAGTGGTATTGTTCCTTCAACTTTAACGAAAACGATCATAATATATTATGCAATCTATTGAAAAATGTAAGTGTAAAACGCTGTTATCTGTCTCAGTCATCTTATTTCAGTTAGTACACAAAAAGGAATGAAAATGGAGTAGTATAATATGTATATAAAATGTTGGCTATACTCCTTTTGAATGCTGTCCATCAAATTCGGTGTCAAATTCCGAGGCGGGGAGGTGGAATTGAGGGACAGCGGTGGTGGTGGTGATGGAGGTGGCGGTGGTGATGGTGGCGGTGGTGGCGGTGATGGGGATGAAGGCTGAACAGAGGCGGGACTGAAAATGTTGTTATCACAATTGAAAATGTCAATGAGATGATCATCAATTTTATCTTTGATTTTATTCACACAAAAACTAGTATTTTCTTGTTTGTGTTTCGGGATAGGAACTGTAGAGGAATCTCTGTGGTGACGAGGATCCTCACCGCCATCACCCGCATCTCCCTTCTCATTCTCTTCCGGCGCCTGGATCAGGCCGCTGCTGTCCTCCACGTCGTTCTCGTCGTCGTCGTCATGAAATGGTATATCATCATGGATATCAAAACTGTTTTCAATTTCACTGGAGGAAAACTGCGTCTCCTGCTGCTGCTGCTGCTGCTGTTGAATATTGATCGGTTTGAGTAGTGGCTGAGAAGTCGTATTATTCGTATTTGAATTCGAATTCAAGTTTGGATTCTTGGACGACTGATGATGAGATGAGTGGAGTTGGAGATGTTCCGTTGAGTCTCTCTCACTCATGTCGCTCCCATTTGAGAGGACGTAATCTCCTCCTGAAGAACTCAAACCTGATTTACTATTATTTTCTAAACTCAATGTTGAGGACTGGGAGTCCATGTTAGTAGTAGTAGTAGTAGTCTCTTTCCCCTCATTATTAGACTTCTTACTCCCGGACCCGGACCCGAACCCGGTCCCGGTCCCGGACCCGGACCCGGTCCCACTACTGGATTTCCCCGTCTCTTTGTCAAAGCTTTTACTTTTCTTATTGAAGAGAAATCCAAACATTGTGAAGTTTTTCTTTGTCTCTCTTGTTGTACAACTTGTCTCACACTATTCTATTGTGATGCTCTTCAATTACGAGTTAAAAACAGACACACGATGTAGTTAGTAGATTTACTCTTTATCAATATATTCGGGATACAGTAGTAGTAGTATAATGCAGTCGTATTTCTGTCCATTACCATTAATGTTATGTTAGTTTCACGTGTATTTTTGGTAGTACTTTAAATAGTTTGGAATTTGTTGGAAATGTCTCCAATGTATTTTTGTGAGAACGATGAGTATTGGTATGTGTAGTCGTAGTGCGTCTACAGCATATGTTATTTGTTATGTTGTCACAACCAAAATACAGTTCTATTTTCAATCCAAAAAATTTCCAATGTTTGCTGGCTTCAAAGGGTGCTAACTGGGGTGCTCATTATAGATTTTCTTCCCATTTGTCACCACTCAGGATAGGACGACGGGAGTGAGGCAAACAAACAAACAAACAAAATAACAAAAATAGGTAATGATGTGAGACAGTATGTCTCTCTGTGTCAATGGCCTCTCACTCTCATTTTAAACCTCCAGTTTTAGCTTCAGTACATATAGCCACCATGGCCAAAAGTAATTATTAAAAACTTCTTAAAACTTCTAATTTTGTAATTGACACACTCACAAATAAATCACAATATTAGAAAATTGACAAGATTTTTCACGGTGGTAGTCATCATATTATTATTACTACAGTATATTATATATATATCTATATTAAAAATTGCATAAAAATTCGACACGTATAAGAGACAGACAGTAGAATGTAGACTTGAGACGATACGATAACATTCAAGTATGTAAATTAAGAAAAACTGTCAATTATTCTATATAGCATTGAAAATATGCAGATGTTTCCACTTAATTGTACTGAGTACTGATGAGAGAGTAACTACTTATGGCATTCGTAATTCCTGTTTGAGTATATGAAGCAGCGCACTTTCATCTTCATCCGATCCGCGAGAAGGATAATAGAACTCACTATATTGAACAAGTGTTACATTCCCCTGTGTGGATTTTACACAACCTATCCGAACTTGCTGAAAGACATTTGCACTGCATGTTTGTTTGTGTTTGGAAGTGTGTGTAAGAGAGAGAGAGAGAGTAAGTGAGAGATGAGAGAAGTGAATTGTGCGGTAATTGCATTCAATTTCAAGGTGTGTAGTGTGTCTACGATGCGATGCACTACCGGAGCGGATTTACTCTCATGGAAAATGAGTAGATTTTCTTATACATAAACTTGCTGTAGTCCTCCAAATTTATTACAGTTTGGGAGGATGGTAACGGTAATGAGGTTACAAAGTGAAGACATTTAAATGATTTCAATACACTTTCTCCTCGTAAATCCTGCGGCTCTGTTTCGGTTTCGGTTTCGGTTTCTGGAGGCTATATAGGCCGTCCTCTGCTATGCTATGCGGGTAGCATTTAATAGTGTCTGGTCCTGGTCAGTGTAAAAGACTCAAAGACATTTCCCCGTGTTTACAAATCCCTTTTAATCCTTCCCTCCCTCGTGTGAAGGATGCAATAAGTCTCTTTTTTATGAGACACGGCATTGGGGAAACAGACGAAATGAAGTACTTTTTGGAGAGAAACACTTGTGACTCGGAGGAATTTGTTTTCCTTTACAGATTACTGAGAGTGACCTTAAAATATTTGGAAGGAGTGAGAGGCACAATAAGAGACAGTTTAGAGGGAGAGAGGAAGAATGGGAATAATCATGTGAGAAAATTATGGTGACAGGAGTCCTTCACTTTTTTGTGTGTGTAAAGGCTACACAGAATTCTAGAATTCAGGAATTATTCAGTATGCTCCGTGTGGAGAGAGAGAGAGATTATTTTGAATATTTGAAATTTTTTTCCAAGTATTTCCGAGTGAGTAAATTAATTATGTAATGTAGTGTAGGTAGTTGGGTTCATTATTGGGCTGCGAAAGCTGTGTCCGGACTTGGGAAGTTATTGTGAGGGTCATATAGTAGTAGTAGTAGAACAAGAACAAGAGAGGAGTTTCGAATTTGAATTTAAGTTGCAAGAAGAAGAAGAATAAGAAGAAGGAGATGCGGCGACAGGAGGACGAGGAACGAGGAAGTGTAACAACACAGGCAGAGAGGTACTAAGTAAGAGCAAAACAGAGAGAACGACACGACACACGTCTCACACAACGTACACTATATAACTAAAGGAGCAAATTGAGCCATCAAGAAAAGAAACTTGTCCTAGTATCTTCCTTTCTATTTTTCTTTTTTTTAATATTTTTCTTTATCCGACGACTACACTACAACCGTCGTCGTCATAAGAACTTGTCTTTAACCTCCTCGTGCTTCTTCTCCGCGTCTCCGTCTCTTCTTTGCAAAGGAGGGAGAACAACGTGTGGAAATGGTTTCCGTGCCAAAAATTGTCTTCAGTTTCACACTGTATATGTACCTACCCTCTCTCCCAAATGACGAGCCTCCAACAACTCGTCCCGACCGAACCGACTCCCGTTCCCGAGCTACTACACTACTTGCACTGAGCACTCAGACACACAGTCAGGGACGGAGAGTGACGGAGACTAAGTTAAACTCAAAACTCTCCTGTCTCCCACTAATTTATCCGTGGCACATTCTTCTCTGTGTGAAGGAAGGGAGGGAGGGCCGGAGCCGGAGCCAGAGCGACAGAAACTTAAAAGTGTGGTGACTTCCCTTAAGTCAGTCGAGCACAAGACAGAAGAAGACTTAAGGATGCTGAGGAGATGCTGAGGAGATGCTGGGCAGGGAGACAGAGTGTAAAACGGAGGAGAACACATGCTTCCCGTCCACCGACCGTCGACGACGCTCGAGGATAATGTTTCAAGTTACAATGTTATGTTAATACAAGAGAGCATAAAAGCATGTGCTACTCGACTTGGACTTGGACTCGGAGATCGAGTCACAGCCACTACAACTACAACTTTTACCATGCCACCACCACTGCCTCCTGCCACTGCATCTTCCTCCCGTATTATAGAGCTGGTCTGGTGCTATGGTACTGGGTACTGGTGTCTGGTCTGGCATGCTATGGCGTAGTTGGTAGTTGGGAGTGAGTGAGTGAGGGACGGAGGAGAGGAAACTGCATCGGGATATATTTAGATTTGGTTCAATCTTCATTCATGGATAACTTAAACTTGTTTTATTTCATCTGCATGCAGTACTTTGCTCCGTGTTAGCACAAGTCACAGAATATTACAACATAATGAAAAAACTTTTCTCGGTTGAATTCAACATTTTCTCTCAGAGCAATCACGGAGCATAAGTACATAATTCCTAAATTCCCTTTGCATTTTTATGTCTCCCTTCATTCTTCTCCTGATTTCCACACACACACTTAAACATACAAATAAAAACAGCGAGAAGGAAACAATTTTTTTAATACTCCATCTCCGCGAGTCCATGTTCTCCGTCGCCGTTCCGGATCCCGTCCCCGTTCCCGTCCCCGTCCCCATCCTCACATGTATTTTCATTACGTAAATGCCACAAATAGTCTCCCCGGGGGCAGCTTCCTCGTCCCGGACCCGGACCCGGACGCAGAAGGGATAGCCGTGGCGGTGGTGGCGGTAGGTGTAATTAAATTAACTCTTACGTCATTTTCACTCTCAAACAAAAATTAAGGCACGCTCATAACATCATACCATTATCATCAATAAGGAAATGTGGAGCAATTCATCTTCATGACCACCTTCGTGGGTCCTGTGCCCACATTATAATAATAATAATAATAATATAGTACTAATAGTCAGTCTAGGGATTCGACACATGGACGATTATCCGGAGTAGTACGGAGCACGGAGCCTACTAAAAAAAAGAAGAGGTGGTAGTGGGAAGGTATACACAGTGTTTGAGGCAGTTGGCAGGGACGAGTCTCGAGGATTTACGGTCGTCGAAAAATGAAAACGAAAATGAAAATGAGGTGCACGTCTAGTAACTATAGTAAGATGAGGTCTGTCTGACGATGAGAACCACGGTACCACCACCCATTTAGTTCCATCAATAGACACAACTCTCCCATGTAAGAAAGACGCCATAAGCGCACAACTTGTACTAATCCTTCCCATATTTACATAAAAAATGATTATATGACCATTTTTCTTTAATATATAACATGATTATTATTATTTATGCATCCATCGTCTCTCGTTCCTCTACCAATTTGGTCCAACTAGGAAGTAGAAGTTTTTCCCTGAAAGCTCCCAAATATACACCTTCTGTGGGAATAGGAGCAGCGGGTAAAAATAATTTACAACAGTCTTGTCAAGTCAACCTTGCGAATGCATCGAGGTATGTGTACTATGTACTATAATATATTATCATGGAGGAGACGCTACCTCTCTAATCCTGACAGTTCCCTCCGTAATAACATGGAATATGTGGTGTAATATGGAATGGATGGAAGGTGCAAACTTCCGGAGTAAATCTGGCACATCTCATCACGCTATTAGGTACGTGAGAGACTCATTCCAGAATTCCATTCATTACGATATGTGCTACACACTTACATGGTAATATTATATCCTCATATACATATATACATGTAGTATACAAACTTTGTTATACTTGTACGTAATTACATGGCGGCAGCCGTCGTGAGTGAATATGCTACACTGTAGGACACGGCCGTATATTACGTATTACGTATTACAGCATATACTGTGCAGAAACATAGTGCTTTTCCAAAAACTAATACCAAAGCATGCTATCTGCAATGTGTAGGAAATGAAGATATGGCTTCTTAAGCACACAAAATTGATGGCATGGGAAATGCAGAATTGACTTTAGCCCAACACGGCAGTTGTTTTTATGGAAGCCAGAAAGTACACAGAGAGTTTTTGAGCGCGGCCTTGCCTTGCAGAGAGACGGAATAATTTATTTGATGATAAAACATGTACCTAGGTACATACCTTTCTACTTCTGCCGATAGCTACTAACGAATTTACAAATTTTACGAATACTCGTGTCGTGCAGTTTGTATGTACCTACCTATATACATATATAGCGACATCGAGGTCCTCGAATAATATTGTGTATTTAAAAATTCAAAATGTTCTATCCAAAAACTCGTATAGATGTATGCGAATATACGAATTTTCCTCATTTTAAAACGTAATTATGAAACAAAATTAGATTCTTTGGTCTGCGATTACCGCATCGATTTTACGATTAAATTTTGTCCCTGCATAATATTAATGTTGAATAAATCTATGTAGGCATAGGTTACCTAGACGAGTTCTAGTACAATCAGCTCTGTTTTTAATCTATATTATTCCACTACATGTCGTATGGATATAATATACTGGTATAGCCTTAGGATCCGGACCCGGGCACTTTGTGTCATGGATAGAATTATTAAGTCCATAATGAGAATTACATTCAACGGGATTGAATTCAAATTTTGGATCTCGACAATAAATATATGTCGTTCGTATATTATGCTGCGAGGAAAGAGAACTTGATGCTGCGTTCACAGGCAGGGCTTAACTCACTCATCAGGCAGGATCCACACTCAACCAACATCAACTAAAACTTTTACCTCAGTATATAATGCTCCTAGTATATACTCCGGTCCGGGCTCTATATTACTACGAACTCCGTCTTCTCTTCTGCGCATCAATTTCAAATCCTATTAATGCTATATGGACAGACGAATTTAAGACACAAGTGCCAAAAATATAAAAATAATATTCAAGAAAGAAAAAAAACATCCAGGTTCTTACCAGTTTTGAATAAATTGCGACATCCATGCTCGATCCATGCCATGATTCCCATTTTGACCATTTTGGTTTTGTTCTTGAAGTTTGTTTAGCAGCTCATCCATTTAAAATTGTAGAGGTCTTTTTTCACTCAACAAAAAAATGAATGAAGGATAAAATCCCAGGGTTTAACTTATTTGGCAGTTCTGATCTGACACACTACAAAATATGAGGAGGTATAAGATGTATATAACTCTGTATGTTATATAACAGCCTTCATTTCCACAAGGAAAACATTCATAAATAACTTGATGATACAGTACAAAAATCTTTGGCTTCAAAATAGGCAACTTCAAGCGGTGGTAGCGGTAGTCTCATGGATTTTATTCAGTCTATTGTCTGTTATTTTTAAGTTTTTATTGTAGAAATATGCAGTTATAAAAATTTAATTACGTTCCAGGCTACAGAAAAACTTTTAATATATCGAACAAAACAATTTAATCGTTTAAATTATAATTTTGTCTGAAAAAAATGTAATATAGGTATATTCAGTGATACGAAGGTATTACATTCATAAGGCAAATATATTATAGTAAATTCCGATCTGCACTATAATAATCTTTAATAAGTCAGTATAGAGCGACGCACTTCATATATGTAATATATACACTATTTAGATTTTCGCACTTTCGACAGAAATCATAAATTATATTAACTGTTTAATTTTTTGTAATCAGCTTAAAAAACTAAATTTTTAAGCCGTTTAATAAACGATTATTGTCGTATCTAGCACACAGCTTAGTAATATGTTCAGTACATTTGAGAATGTAAAGCTGAGTAAGTAGTGAGCTCAAGCATGACTCCACTGTTCAAATAAAAATCAATTCAGGATTTCATCAAGCGAATTTAAATATCAAACTGGGTGCTTATAACGCAGTTGGAGCAGAACAGAACATCCTCACCGACACGTCGCACAGGAATTATTATTACAACAGGAGAGCGGAAATATACGTCCGAATATCTGAAGAATTTCTATATAATTATAATGTAGGAGTAGCTATGTATGTAGTCAGGCAGTATTCGCACTTTACTTTTTAGTTCCCTATTTACGAAACGCTATATTATGCGTTGGCTTGCACTTAAGATTTATTTTAATTTAGCAGGAGTGATAATATCTACGCACAGTGTCATATACAGATGACGACGGTTTTGATTTGCAGGGCGTCCAACTCAACGTGCTGTATAGATTAATTGCAGTATCAAATTTTAGTATTGAGTCTTCGTGGTTGTGGGTTATGATTTGGCAAGTGTTCTCTCCCTGTCTTTTATTTTATTTTCTTATCGTATTCTTGGAGATAAGATATACTATTGGAAATAAAACGTTTTTTTTTTGTGTAGTATTATTTTATCCACGTAGGGAACGTGTTGAAGACACACACAAAGACAGCGGAGCTTATAGTATATGGTTTATTTTATTAGTGATGATGCTCAGTGGCTTTAGTGATGATTTTGGGTAAGCTCTGGTTCTGGTTCTGGTCCTGGTGACCTGGTAGTGTGGTGCTGGGCCTGTTGTTGGCTAGGTAGAAAAGATGTTGGTCGTTGAGATGTTCTTGTTGTTATAATACATTATTATAGACCAGCGGGATTTTGAGCTCCAACTTTTCCGTCGCCCGTGGACTTGTTGACTCGTCGCAGTTTGACAATGAGTCAAACGACAAACACAATGCAGTCAATATGAGCAAGTTTACATTTTGGACTGATCCCAATAAAAGCAGCATGCTCTCCCTCTCTCTCGTTTTCTCTGTATTCTATCCAAATCCAAAGTAGAAAAGAACTGCAATCATCATCAAGGAGACAATGATGATGATGAGCCTCCTGCCAAAAAAAAATGTCTCGAGTGTCTTATGCAGATTAGATATGTGCCACTTTTTGACTCAAGCTTCTAGTATTTACGTAACAAACTAGGATATTAGTAATAATTATTATGTCCGAATTTCGGTTTCGGTTTCGATTTCGACTTGGACTTGGGCGTCCGCTTGAATGTTTCGTAGAACAGTCCACAGGGAGAAACCCGAGAAACTAAAATTCTAAAGTAGTAATAATATTATGAGACTGACTAGTGAGGAGACTACACCTCCAAAGGAGAACTACTACCCTCAGCAGATTGCGTAATCAGAGTCAGCGAGTTCCAATATCCGGGTCCGACTGCTCCCCACTTACTGTCTGGGCATTATAGAAAGAAGGATCCCTCTGATCCTCATCTGATCAGTATTCTGTATGTATTTGGGATTGGGATTGGGAGTCAAAACGGAGGAAGCTGAATGAAAGTCACAAACTAAAATTTTGTCTGCTCAGAATATACAGTGTACAGTACTGTACTACGATGGTATCGTGTTAAAAAAAACAAACATTTATTTTTTCAAAGTAAGTGGAACTGGATCCCCGTGTGTCCGCGGTCGTAGAAATACAAATGGAGTAAAAACTAGTTAAGAAAAGACGAAGAAGAAGACGAAGAAGAAGGAGATGAAGACGGGAAAGACACGGCACTCTTCATGGTTTCTCATATCATCATGTATAGAGAGAAAAATCAAGGGATGCTTAAATCTCTCAGACTAATTTTAGACGCTTTCTGAGTAATGTGTAATGGTTTAGTTTACGTATTCTGGAACATACCCGATCCGCTTACAAATTCACACTGTATACGATCTACCTCCTCTAATGTAGTTCACACACACACACATATGATATCTGTAGACCGAGCGTGTGTTTTTTTATGTGATTTGCTCTCTCTCTCTCTCTCTCCTAATGCCAGTTTTTGACGAGTCCTAATTTCTTTCCAGTGCTTCCGGAATCCTGTGTGCACAAGCCATGCTGCAGTCTTACTACACTACTCCTCCTCAATACTACATAGTTCTATATTCGTATGCAATTATTATCAATGGGAACAGAAATTCATATGACATGTCATGAATTATCAGAGTCAGGATTATCAGAAGCACATTATTCTCGATCCTCCATGCGTTCAAATTAAGTTATCAAAAGGCTATACTTAAAAACTATGGAAAAATGCAAAAGGAAATATCTAAAGTTCTCCGATGCAACGACAAAAAATGACTTGCATGAATTAAAAATTCTATGTGGGTAACCTACCCATTTAACTTACAGCTTCATATGAATGAGGGACTTGCATTAAGATAGGTACTTGATTTCTCATATTAAAATTTAAAATTCAACGTCCATCCAAGCCAAAATTGTATAGGTACCACGAGAATTGTGAATAAAAGATGGCAGGTTTATTTTTTTTAACTCAATTTTTTCCTACAGATACTGTAACCGACGAAGCACTATTACAAGTATAATTTCTTAAATATATTCTGATGACTCTGGAATTTTCAAAAATTTAAATTTGTGCACTTGACCCGTTTTGCCAAAAAACGAAATTTTGAATATTTAAAAAAATGGTTTTGGCTGAGCTTTGACCTTAACCATGCAACACATTAACGTATCTGGTTGAAGGATACAAGTAACATTTTAAAAAAAATGGACTTATCCCATTTTGGTAAATAACTCTTCATATATAGCTCGTTTACAATATTCAATAAATGTGTATATTTACTGAGCACTTTACTTTTAACTTGAAATAATTAAAATGCTAGATTTCGTTGGCTATTTTCATTGTTCTTGTGTGGCTGTACAAACATGTAGAAATAGTATGAGATATAAAAAAAATAATCTAAAATAAAGGTATACTGCAACTTATTATTTAGCTATACATATCTGTATCTCAATTTTTCAAGTTTGTATACGAAAACCCTGTGGTCGTACGTTCTTATCTCTGTCTCGGGCTTCCATTCTATATTATGTTTGGTTGGGAGGACTCGATTTGTGTATATGCTTACAAGAGATAAAATTGGATTAGGTAGGTACCTACGTTAGTATTGAACTTGAATCCACGTAACACATCTGATTGCGTTTGAAACAAAAAATAGGATACATGGATTTTATTTAGGATTACGCAAAACCATGTCTGTATCTTTAACTTTTTATACGTATACTTACTTTGCAAAGACGCATTGAAGAAAAACAACTCGGGATTTATTTCCAATCCCATTATTTTTTTTATCATAATCTAAATCAAGGCGTATAGACAAATAACACAGCAAATAATGTGACTCCCTTCGCAGTTTCGCACTACAGTATATGATAAAAGATTGTGATGTGTGACATGTGACTTCAACGTGGCTCTGCGGATCCGTTGACTGTTGTTATGCGTGTACATTTTATTCAAATTGTCATCAACATGGAATGACGTAAACGAATGCTATATACATTCGTCAGACGGAAATTCTTCAAATGCAAATTTCTCTACTACTCCAAATTCGTCACCTCTATACCCTGAAGAAAATCATCATTAATTAGCCAAACATTCTAAAGGAATCCTGCGACCTGTGTTTAAGAGATTGTTACAAGACTCCTCACAGGTTTAATTCAAATTTTTGACATTTATTTTGTGTTCTAAATTTCAACTATACTTAACTAACGCGACCACGGATTCTTTTTCAAAATCTATTATTGTATTTCTCTCCATTACTTAGTACATTTTTGCATTTACATTTGAAGAATGCTTTGGCAAAACGGGATAAATACATCAAAGAAAATTTTTCAGGCAACACGGATAATGAATAAAAGGTGACAGGATTATTTTTTTGCAATCATTTTTTTCTACAGGTACTGTAACTGACGAAGCGTAATTACTAGAAGTTTCGTAAATCTAGACTGACTCTGTAAGTTTTCAAATAATTTTCAAAAATTTTAATTTGTGGACTTGTCCCGTTTTGCCTCAAAATCAATAACTTAACATGAATTAAAACGACGGTGAGATGAAATTTTAATCGTATTGAGTGAAACAAAACTTGCTTTTAACTTTTAAACTTTTTCTTGTACAAAAACAAGTACAAGTTTTTAAAAATTGCAAAAACAGTTCTATTTACATGTTTTTGAAAAGTGTAAATTATTCTATTTACTTGTTTTGAAAAAGCACAAAATGCACTATTTTCAAGCTTTTATGATTTTAATTATTTTATAGATACTGCATTTTGTATTTAGCTAAAACTGGATATGGGTCATTTTGATTCTTCACAGGCGATATATATATATCTTTTTAGTTTCAAAATTCTGTCGAATTTCCGTATGACGAATATGCAGCATACTATAAGCCTAAGTATGTAAAGAAGTGGATACAAAACTGGCTGGTAGTGCACCTAGGTAAATTATTAACTTAAGGACTCGTAAAACAAAGTATTCTCGAGGGCACACGACATCCGCAGGAGACAAGATGAGGTATCTAATTGTCCTCTGAACGTTTAAAGTGACACATAGCTGTAAAATGCATTTAATAGTACAAGGCACGAGAAGCTTCTCAAATTTAAGATAGACCTTAAGCATTTTTGCCTAAAATAATTCTTGTGCCGGTCTTTTTCCAAGTGTAAATTTATGAATTTAATCCTTAACGCATAGGATACTTTCACTGAAGTGTAATATTTATAGAGACTACATACATAGGCACATTTGAATGCCGTCTATCTTCCACACGATTGACGACACAGCGTATTAATAATTCCCAAGTGACGGATTCCCACTTCACAAATCTTTTTCATTTCCCTCAAAATGAAATTCACGCAGATTTATTTTCCCTCACTCGAACTACGTAGGTAGGTAGGTACCTACCATACACTTTCATCCTGACTGGAGTGCATGGAAGGGTGTCCAAGCACGGCATCTAATCGTACGTCTAATACCACGGAAATATTTCACTGTAGGTGTTTTTCTCAAAGTATAGAACTTAAGGGCAGAATAACATTTTTTGGATGTGTAAGAAACGCTCCTTTTTCTACAGTAAATGTTCAGACTTTCAGTACAAGTATCATATACCGTATATGTTCGAATAAGTATTTCTTCCTAAATAATTCTTTAGAATTTTATAAACATTTCTATAAAATGTAATAAAATGTACAGTAATTGAATCAGACGTCGTGATACTTCGTAGAGTAGCGGGTATAACCACTAAAATATATTAAAGATGATTTTATTGTGTTACTATTCCAAATGGCCAAGGTTAAAGATAATTCTAGGATTGTGGGAGGTAATCCGTCCTAGAATCACGTCGAAACGTGCGGAGTGCAGGCGTATATTATACTAATAATATAGGTGCTACGTCAGTAAAAACATTAATGTTATTTCCATCGATTTTGGCGACAACTATCTTGGAATTTGTAGGACTTTAAAATTGTACATCCATGACCTGTCACACCAACTTTGATAGCTAAGATTAGCCTATGGGTAATACAACGCAGCTTCTTGACTCTTCTTCAACCGTCACCGTGGAAGTTATGGGGAGGCGTTGGGAAAAAATCTCGTAACATAAAAATTGGTTCATTTAGCTTGTGACAAATGGAGGAGATACCTCTCTGAATTGTCGTCATCCTGTCGTAATCATTTAATTAACATGGGGATTGCGTAATATTTCA
>JAQFZE010000469.1:0-26204 GCA_034695245.1 Dicyrtomina saundersi | reverse complement strand
AAAATTTATTTGCATGATTTTGAAAAGTCAAAATATTCTTTTTACATATTTTTGAAAACTGCAAAATGTTCCATTTAGGTACATGTTCTTCTGAAAATTCAAGCAGCGGGGACTGCCTGCGCTGGCCACATTATCCGGCCCTGTTTGAAACGTATTATATTATATTGGAATGGAATTTGTTGATTTAAACATTTTGATGAGACTATAATATGAGTACAGCCGCCTAGTAAATAACACAGATTAAATGGATTAAGAAAGGCTGGACTAATCATGATTTCGTCAGAGATAGTAGTATAAAGTACGGCAATAGGAACAAATATGATTATTGATCAAATTCATGTTAAAAACAAAAAGCATAGCAAGTTCATCAGGGACTGCATGACTTATAGGCTTATTACTTAAAGGCTGTGGGACTCTGCGTCACTGTCACTCCGTGTTTTTCTACACGTAAAGTAATTTATAATTTGCATATGCATATCAGTGGCTTTAATCTTTTTCTAATTACGAATTGATACTGATCATAAATTTAGGACGCATCCATGGATTTGTGTACTTGTGCATTGTATTATTGTATTTTGTAGTCAGTGTTGTCTCTCGTGAGGAGTATTAAGTAATGACAAAAAAGTCACTCCAAGTCAACTGTGTCAAGCGGCGCCAACGCCAACCCAATCCATACATTTAACCAACTTATTATAAAGTCAACAATTTTTTAATTGGGTGTCGAGAAATTGTTTATTACTTTCTTTGAGTTGTGCTAAATTTTTCCTTACTCATTGTTCAAGATAATTTTTTGCATAACCAATTCAACTGAATCCAAATGTGCAATTGTACTATGGCGCTGAACAAAAAGCATTAAACCATCCATGCTAATCATGCAGCCATCTCGCTATGGTCTCAATTGTCTGTACTCGTAAACACGTCAATAATCAGAGATATCATGCCCTAATGAAATGATCACAGTTCATGGGAAGTTTTTTTTGCATAATTCAAATAGGTACATAAACGAAGGCGAACACGAGCACTACACTACGTACTCACTCACGGTGACAATGAATGAAAAACATGTTTATTTCATTTCATCCATTCTACAATCACCTCATACCATTCTCCTCTCAAATCCCTGCATCCACCTATACCTAATTACATCCCTATGTACTTGACCACTCATACGAACGTCCAGGTACACCTATATACCTATATAGCTCACCAAAATCACCTGAGATAATTAGTTATCTCTGACGCTAATGTAAGTATATACTCCTGCATTTTTGTAGAACTATTATGGCTACACTGCGACGCTCGCTATAGGAAAATTTAACTGTTTCCTGGTTCTGAAGACAAAATATACACAAGTATATAGCAACTCTGTGACTCTCTCCAACGTTGTAAAATTTAATTATTATATAATTTTCTTGCTCTGTAAGTTATAATCTTGTAATGCGGATTTTCATTTTTATATTATTTTTTTGCCTCATGAATCTCATCCCTGCTCCAGTCCATATCCATTCCAGCCCAGTCCAGAGTCAGCGCTCTCTCCTCTTTCTCAGAACTCAAGGGCTGAACACCTCTCCGGCATGTGTTGGGAGAATGAGAGTTGCACATTGTTGCTGCATTTTCTTCTTGCACATCTTCACTGCACTGCACCACCAAACTGCATACTGCATACCGACTACCGACATCACATTATTAAATACCATTAAAATATATAGACGCTTGCCGTCGGCTCATTCCATTTGTTGCCAACCGGCATTTGCCTGCAAATAGGAGCAAAAAATATCTTGATGCAGTTTTTACATATGTGGAGAGATGTACTTTTAACATTGTCAATAATAGATGGGATTGTGAGGGAAAAAAAGGATTTGCTTGGAGGAAGAAGTGTAAATATACTTTTGGTTTTTTGGTCGTAATCTTCTGACTTCTGACATTCTCAGCGGCTGTTGTTAAGCCTCCTCTGACTCTCCTCGTTTCAGCTCAGAGATGAGATTATTCAGAATGAGAAAGTCAAAGGGAGTGTAAAAATACAGGGTACGTAGTACGTCGTAAGAACCGGCGAGGGATAGAGGGGAAAAAAAGTGAAGGCGAGAATGTATTTACTATCAACATCCACACACTGACGTCCACGAACGAAGGAACGACTCTGTCTTACGATTTTCCACGGAGATTGTTCACATAACTTTGTTGTGCGGAATACAAATAATGATGGTTACCTACAATATATACATAAGTAAGTGTACTGAGTGAGACTGAGAGATCCAGGACTCGAACCAGAAAATTAGGTAGGAGAGGCGACAAGGGAGTTTTCCTTCTTATTACGGTCCATACACAATGGACGTTGAATTTTAATAAGTCTTCCAAGACATTGTTTGCCTCATAGAATAATCCAGCACTAGATACATATACAAAGTACATCTACAGTATTAACTGGGCTGAGAGACGAGGACGAGGACGAGAGGACGGTCAGTCCATTGTTGTTTCTGGATGGAGGGGTTAACTCCAAAGGTTTTCCAAATGACTTAAGTCCATAGATAAAATTCCTATCTCGACTGTGTGTGTAGGATCGGAATGTATCATGGAATCCTATTATCGAGTCAATTGAAGGTTAAGGGGTCTAATGGTAATGTTGATATTATTCATACTGGAGCCATAGGGAGGGTAGGGCCCAGTGTATAGCACGACTTCGTAAACACACTCCACTCCAATTTTCAATGGATAAATCTCTTCTGCATCATTGTTCATAACAGCATACACAGAGTCACACTCAGGAGGACACGGCACCAAGCTCCATAAATAGTGTAAATAAAAATGAATGACTAATTTCCATAGGACCCACATCATTTTTACTTCCCCCAAAAGATCCCTCACTCAGCCCTATACGGTGAAATATGTTTCAGATAAAAGTTATTCATATCAAATTTTACACACTCACGAAGTCTGCTTGAAACAATATTTGTACTTCCTGGAACTGGAACCGAACTCTCCCCCCTTTTCCTTCTAAAATCCTTTATTTTTATCTGGTACAAATATATATAGGTCTCCGTCTCCGCCACCACCAAATCACCATCACCAAACCACCGTATCATCATGCACCAGTCTAACAAATTAATCTGTCTCAGAATGACTAATACATACACGAGCACACACAGTACCCACGTCCATGCCCCATGAGACGGACAATCTTTGCAGGGCTTTCAAAGATCATCACTCGCGTTCTATTTTTTTTATTTCTTTCTTAAATCCTTTTAAAAGCTTAAAAAATTTAATTTAAAGAAATGTTAATAATAATATCCCGCTATACGGTCCCATATATATCATATATACTGTATACATATACTAGATGCAATGCAGTAATGCACCATGCAATTCAGTGTATCTTCAATCTCCTCAGCGGCATCCCATCCCATAATAATTCATCCTCAACATGAACCATAGCCAGCAGCTCTCATAAAATAAATACTAGAAAATAAATATGTACATATATATATAGTTTTTGTCCATCTTGGTTGTCTTCTGCTGCATCGCTTTTGTCTTGGACTTATTTGGTATTACTGATTCCTGATTCCTGTCTCCTCATGCGGTTCCTCCGTCCTGTTTATATACATACTCGCCAAACCACTATATTCCTTATGCAAAGAAGGCTCTTGCTCCTGTGGATGGTACTGGTATTATTGATGGAGAAGGAGATGGCATGATAATATGATAATATGATAAATATGTGAGGACGCGGACTCCAAGAATACATACTTACATATCTTTTATGTCAAGTGAATAAAATACATGATTGTGATTCATTGTAATTGTCCGCCTCATTCTAAATGTGTGTATAGTATAATCAATAATGCTACCTACCTACCTATGCACACTGTACTCTATAGTTTTATTTCAGCACTAACCCTACAGCATGTCATATGGCATGTCATGACATGGTAGAATGAGAGAAGAAAAAAAAAGTTAAAAGTGGAAAAAACAGGAGTGTAAATAATATTTGGGGCACTGTGAACGTGATCAGCTCGCTAGCTGTCGGCTGTAAGTACCTACTGATTACTGATCTGATACCCTGCCTCCCAGGTCCCATGCAATGTGCAATGGTTATGGTTGGACGTCGACGGTCGGAGACGGAGACGGAGGAGATCGAGAGATGAAATTACTTATAGCTAAAATCTAAGTAAGTAATAAGCTTGTCTTTAAATCTTGACTAGAGTTTGACTTTTGACAGGAGAGCGACGAGGAGACTGAAAGTAACTAGCTAGGAACAGTACACCCTCATGTAAATATATAAATATAAATATGTACCCAAAGCCGGTTCGACACAGTCAGTGATCGGTGAAATTTAGTATAGCGTCTTGAACTCAAATCTCAAATGGTTGCTTCAAAGTCAACCATGGTCTGACTCTGTCTTTCTGTGAAATGTGACTGTGACGGGTGATGGTACGATGGGACTAGTAACTGGTACTGGTACAGGTACTGGTACTGGTTAGATGATTTTATCTGAAAATGAAACTGAAAAATCCTGAATAGGAATATATACTGGGTAAAAGAAATACGAGACATTGATGGGAGGACATTAAAATAGGTGAAATAGAATAATTAGGAGGATTTACTTGATAGTTGAAATGTTGGGAAAATTCTGAGGGAATAAAACAGAAAAATAGTAATATAAGCATATATTGGTTTTAGTTTCAGTTGAGCTTGGGCTGGTGAGAGGACAAGACGAAGAGGACGAGAAGTTGTTGGAGAGACTGACACAGAGAATTTTTGGAGAAGTCAAAGTGAGAGGAGTGAAGCTTTTCCTTTGGCGCATATATTATATATTGAGGATTGGGAGAGGACGACGACGAGTGGAGGAATGAGGGGATCTGGTTTGAACGTAGTTAAAATTTTGGTTCGTGTGGCTTGCACCCCTTAGGAAGATGGTTTGTCACAAGGCCCTCACGTGAAATGGACATGCGTTCGCTCTTCGTCTCTCCTTTTCCACTCACGCCAGATTAAAAATACTCTGTTGACTCTGTTCGCCTGTGCCTCCGTAGTTCTGTATAATTCTTTCTATAATATAATAATATGAAGTCCAGAGAGAAAGAAGACCAAGTTTCCAACACCAGCTTCATTTGACACAAACTTACATTACTACAACACCAAATTCCCATTTTCTCTTCTTCGTCTATTCTTCTCTCGTTTCATTTCTGTATTGATTTCTTCGGGAACCCTTCGGCCTTTTCAGCACTTCTTAACTGTCTCTGGTGTTGGTCTTGAGAGCCATTTACAAAGTCTCCTCCTGTTGCTTGTAGATATTATAATAATGTAAACAGTTTACTTAGATTTTATTTTTCCATAAATTATTTTATTTTATTATTATTATTATTTTTCAATTCTCCACACGAGCCTAAGGTACTTCACGACACTACTGTACTTCTCTTCATACTTCCTTTTGCGTCAAGTGACAATCAATACGAAAATATACATAATCATAAATAGCAAGTATATTATTATATATATATATAAATAGTTTCAAATTCAACTTAATAGTCAAGTCAGAGTGTACTATACTTGTTACTTGTTCAGTGGTTCTCTCAGTGTACTTGTTTGTACTGTACTTTTATAAGTAACTTCAGTATCTATAACTTTGGTTAAAGTCAAAGTTGACAACAAAAGTCAGAAAATTCATAGACTTGAGAATTATTATTATATTCTTAGAATATATGCGCCATACTCCAGACGTAATATTCAATATACGTAACAGAACAGCCGAGAGCCGAAGCCGAAGCCGAACGACGAAACGCGTCAAGGTTGTCATCAAGATTATTGACATTCACATTGAGAAAAGTTTTTTTTCGAGAGATCATTTCATCAGTTTTGCTGGTGTTTAGTGGTGCGAGTTTAAGCTAAAAACACACTATATAAGAGATAGATAAAATAATATATATTGTCATTATTTCACAATCTCTATAAATGTTATAAACATTGTTGATTGTTGCATATACATAGTTAAATTTATAAATACGTTGTTGTAATCGCTGTCGAAAAATTATCTTGGGCAAAGAAATTGACAAGGAATAATCAAAAATAGTGTGAACTCAACGAAAAGTGTGTTATGACATCACTACTGTGACAACTATTCTCCCTGCCTTGTTCAGTTGTTTCCGTTCTTCTATTTTTGTAACTTCACACAACCCGGAATCATTGGGAATTACAAAGAAATCAAAACTAAGTGTTATAACCAAGAGAGTCAAGGTCATGACCTTTCAATGGAGACCCTGAGCTCGAGTAATGAGCAGTTGCACTACACACGTAGTAATCCACTTGAGACTACAGTAACACTAGCAGGTAATAATAACATGTTTGTATAATTAAATTGTAATACTACTTTTGCTTTCATTATAATTAAATAGCGTCACGTAAAGCGTAAGTTACTTATCTCTGTTGTTTCCGTCAATGTCATATGCATGAATTCCTGTGCCGTAGTCTCGTCGTCACGCATTTTAATTTTTAAGTGTAAGTAGTGTAAGTATACTATTGTTGTATATTTCTTTGTAATTAATCGTTTATGTTGAGGTTAAGGAAGTATTAACGTTTGTAATAATGGTATTGTCAGTTTGTAATTTAAATACAAATTAATTTCGTATATTGGTTGTTGTGTGTAGTTGTACGTCGTATGTGGAGCAAAGAGCGAACTAAAATATCTTGCGTTTAAATTTGGATTGAAATCCTTCACATATATAAATTTAAAAATAAAATAGTATGTATTTTGTGCATGTTTTTGCATGCTTGCCAATTTCCTATGCAAATTACGTCATTAGAAGATAATCTGTAGGAAGCCGGCATTGGGCATGATTTTAGTTTTTTATGCTCCAATTATTATCTATATTTTTTTTTTAATTCACCTACTTTGTGTAACATGCTTTCTAAAAATAATATACTCTTACACTAATTTAATATTTGATGATTTCTAAATGACACAAATAATAATTAAGGTGGATTTAATTTTCTAGGGAATTTTGACTTTTTTCTTGTAGACTCTTCACCAAAATTTGGTTTAGCGTGGCGGAATCATCATCATAGTCATACCACCCATACTCACAACAATCATAAAACATTAAACGGAACTAACGGAAGTGCGAATGGGGTATCAGCCACAACAATGCCGACAATCAATAATAATAATCATAATAGTAAATTAACTAATGGTTCATCATTGACTTCCTCATCGGATAGTGATGATGAAAATGAGTTCACTGAAAAGAGATCAAGACTCAAAAAATGTTCGAGTCTCAAGACGCCTAAGACTAACTCGACAGAATCAACAAATACTGTTAAAATTTCGAAAAAAATTGTTCGATTCGCCGATGTGCTGGGACTTGATCTGGAACGCGTGAAAACCTTTATGGATGAAATACCTAAAGTTCCCTTGTCAGCATTCAAGTGAGTGAATTATTTTTTTTGAAAGTCATAATATTTGAAATAAATGTATTTTTTAACCTGTTTGGAGAACATTCGCACATTCACTTGGATCATGCTATTCATGCAGCATGATCATACGTCAGTGTATATCTCATGTAATTAGATACATCCTATGCATGATACGAGCGAGGGAAGCAAAAAAAACCCTGTTTGCTTGTCGCTTGCGAACTTGTTTGTGCATATATTATTCGTAGTATATCCAGAAAGTTACATAGTTGAATAGCACACTCTGTACTCAGTGATTATCCTTGGACTTGTAAAAGTTATTTTGGTGTCGAAGAACCTTCAGCAGCTTAGTTTTTATTTTATGTATGTAGGGTTCATGCTATACATATATTTGCAAATACATCTGCACTCCAAGACATGAGAAATGTAATTTTGCAACTGTTTAGGATACGGAATGTACTCATGTTATCAAAAATGAATGGGCGCCTTTAAAGAAGTCGATGATACGAGTTGTTAATGGAATTTTATACCCTTCAATTTTTTGGTTGTGTTTCAGGGATTTGAGCTTGGCTGCAGAAATTAACAATACGTTCTCATCTACACAACTGCTTAATAGTACTCAGTCTCAACAGACAAAACCGTCAAATCCAAGCGATGATCGTATTATTCTACCCAATTTTCATCAGCCTTTTACTCAGACTAACTTTTATCAACAGCTGCATGAAAAAAGGGTAAGTGTTTCCTCCTCAATTATAAATCATTTCATGTTTTTCTGAATAAATAAGGAATCAATTAATTATGCAAACGAGCTCGGAGACAATTGCAATGTCATTAATATAATTAATGAGACGTCGTTTATTTTTATACTGCATTGCGTTTAAGGAGACTCTCACAGTCAGTTGCATCTTCACTTTCGTCACTGCGCATTTTTTAATCCTCCGCAGTGGAAATTGAATCTATTTTAGGCGAGCGCTGCATAGTTTACCACGAATCCGAGCTCGTAATTTAACCGTAGATTTACTCACTGCTAAATTTTATTCAAACATACATTCACCGGAAAATTGCTAGGGTACAGTGAATTTAAATGCGAGCTGCTTAGTAGTAAAGATGCATAAGTTTCATGTTTGAACTACGTATAATCATGTCATTTAGCAGAGGAACAAAAAAAATGTTGTCGGACTTAAAAATAATAATCAGTACTAGAAGTCGAGATACGCTGTTGTTAGACGCTCGCTTTGCTCTGTAGAAAATGTCATACATAATGCATATTCAAGTACATATATGTATGAAACATCTTTTGTATGTTCTCGTGTATAAGATAAGCCTTTTATAGCGTTTTGATAGTGTAGGACTGTAGGACACCGGCACATTTACTCCCGCTTCAAAAAATGCGTCAATAATCAGTCACGCTGATGCATAAACTTGTCGAGGATCAGGCGTTAATGACTTGATTAACTATTCATCCATGTCCATCATTCGTGGAAATAAATAAGAAGTTGAAAGTCTTTAGTCGCAGTTGACCATGAACTTTTAACCTGTAGAGAGTAGAGAACCATCTATTCAGGACACGTGTATGTAGTTGTAATAACGAATATTTCTTCTATGGTCTTTTTTAGGTAATGTTGGAGACAGCTTACAGTGACAATAATAGTCGAATTATAGGAACTGTCCGGGTTGTCAACATAGGTTTCGAGAAGGATGTTTATGTTCGATACTCCATTGATGATTGGGTGTCCTGTAAAGAAATTCAAGTGAGTAATAATTGCCATTTTATTTTTAAGTACTTTTATCTGTTTATTTTTTGGTTAGGCTTTTCGATTATTTTATTTTCGTTGTGACTTCGATACTCTCAGTTTTTGCTTTGAATATAAAAAAAACTATTTTCAATTGCTCTTAAAATACCGTTGGTTGTCCGTGGTATTGTTTGTACAAAAGATACTGAGTTGAGTTCGTGTGAGGAAGGCAGGAATGGAAACAACAAATATGGCCTGACAATAATAAATAATACTGATTTACACAGTCCTATTATCTATGTATAACATTCTCTTGTAACGATATTGTTGTTGACTTACTCTCGAGGCTCTTGCACGGACCCTCTATGAAATCAAATAGTACATACGGAAATTATTGACGTATTTGAGTGTAACCAGAATTTTTAATTTAATTATTTTATATTTCCTAACCAGGCAACTTACAATGCGTCGTGTCATGATGTGACCACCGACAAATTTACATTTTCACTGAGTATGAGCACACGACTGTCATTTGCTGTCAAATACACGGTCAATGGTCAGGATTTTTGGGACAACAATAGTGGAGCCAATTACTCATTCAACTCAATACCGAATGCTGTGCCATCCTATAATCATGTCTACAATCAAGTTCATTGGTGACTTGTTGATGAGCACTGTCGTCGTCGTCTCCCTTCGTTTCACTCTGACGGTGAGGGAATAGATGCCTAGATAAAAATACATATACTGCTGCTACATTTTGACTACTGGAAATAAAGTAGCAAATATACCCTCAACACAATATTTGTATATTACAATATTACGTATGTACGTTTAACAAAGAAGAAAACATAGGATGTGTGTTAAGCGTGGAACTAACAGAAAACAGAACAGAGGAAGTTCTTGCAACAAAACTTGTTTCTTTTCTTCTCTCTTTTTTCATAATCAATACAATAGAGTATATATAATTTTTTGTTTTTTTTTCTTTATTTTTTTGTCATTAATCGAATCAACTATATGCAATAATCATGTGCCAAAAAAGAAATATATTATACATAAGGATATATTATATTTAAAAACTATACTATAGGAAAATAAATTATATTAATTATTACTACATAAATTATATTATTATACATAAACTATGAAAATATACTATTTTATCAAAAATATACAAAACAATATTATCTCGTCGTGTTAATCGTGTGCAATAAAAATCAAGTGTTCATAAAATTTGTCTGCAATTCCTGTCATTCAATAGCAGTAGTAGTTTCAGTTTCCATGTATGTATCATTATGTATTACATACCACAATGTCTGCGTCTACATTGTCGCCCTGTCTCACGTGGTGATCATGCACTGAGCATGGATTGTCTAGTTGCAGAATGTTTCATTTTTATTTGATTAATTTAGTTCATGTTTCGTCTATTTTTCAGCCATATTTTATTTACCATTAATTAAGAAACGATCAAATACATTCAGCAATAGAGTTCATGTAAACACGTATTATAATAGTTTTAATACGGATCATACCATAATGCTCATTACATGTGTCTACTCACACTGAATGGAGCAGGGCCGGACGAAGTAATTGCTTTTAGGCAGCAGTAGTTTCCAAACAAAAATACTATTTTGATTTTAGAACGTTTTCTTTGGTAAACCAAAATGCTGTATTTAACATTTTTAGAAAAGTTTAAAATGTTCTATTTACTTAATTCTGAAAAGTGCAAAATGTTCTATTTACCTGTTTTTTTGAAACGTGTTAAATGTTTTATTTGCATGTTTTTGAAATGTGCAAAAAATTTTAATAGCATGTTTTTGAAAAGTTCAAAATATTCCATTTTCATGTTTTTGAAAATTCAGCCAGTGGGGGCTGCCTGCGCTGGCCGCATTACCCGGCCCTGGAATGGAGTATGGAGATGCTAGGCCCAATCAGTTATGCGACAATTTGCATGATCGGTCTACGAACGAAGCTACGTATGTACTTAAATTCGGCATATACAAAGTACACCTCCAATTAGAATTGTAAATATGCAGAAGAACATAATGGTTGCGGAATGAAATAAATTCGCACGTCAAAGTCAGACTAATAATTTTAAATACAAATAGAGTTACAAAAAAGAGCATAATGACTACTTGAGTAAATGTATGTTTTTGGTTTTTTCAATTATTAAGTGACTGATTTAATTTTTACTTAATGAAAACAATGAATTTACATGATTACTAAGTATTTACTGTTACAACTCAGTATTGAATATCATGCTATTATACATTTCGGAAATAAATCATCAATACAACTTTGTCAATTTTTGATACCGACATGTTGTAAAGTGAGGCATACACGAGAAAGGAATCATATAGAAATAATTATTATGAATAGATAGGCAGTAAAAGTAGAATGATGTACTGAATTGCAGACTTAAAGCATGTAGTACCAACACCAACTACCAACAAAATATTAATACACACATATAATAGTACGTAAGTATGAACTATTATTATCTATATCACAGCTTGCCAACTTGCCCAAATAACGCTAGAGAAATATCTATATATGGGTAGGCCATGCATGGTATAATTATACATGGAGGCAATCACAAAGGTGATTTAGTGCGTTTTATAAAACGATTACATGTTTTCCTCCATGGTAATTTAATTATGTAAATCAAATCATACTAAATAATAATAATAATTTTGTTATTATTTTAACGAGCAGTACAAATTTTATGAATGATGATGCATGCGTTAATAAAGGCAGGGCAGTATATTAAATAATACAAATAAATGCATATTATTTGGTATAATATACATGCATAGAGCATAATGTAAAGTTTTACAAGGTGACTTTGTAGGTATATAATTATTATGTAGAAATGTAGACACGAGCTGGTATTTAGAAATGCTGATTGTGCTTTGCATTCTATTTAACACATTAACAACATCATAAATATATCTTGAAAAGTAAAAAAAAATCGTGAGTCAAAAATATTTTAAATGGTGTGTACAAAATAGCAGCCAACTTTTAAAGCTTTAAATTAGCTTAGAGACATACAGATAATAATAATAAACAGATTTAAAATATATTTGCACATACTTCATACAAAATTTATTTTAAATGTCAATATTATACGTAATAATACATACTGTTTTAAGATCTAATATATTGAGAAGTTCATTAGTTTTTCATTTAAGGTGTCTCCTTTTACGAACCAATTGATAATGTACCTATATAACTATACCTGTAGCTATAACGTAGTCATGACTACGTACACAAAGAAGGAAGAAAATTGCAATTTACATGGAATCAAAAACATATAGTTTACAATTTGCTACATCATTTATATCATTATATTGCTTCAAATTTTATTACGACACGATCACTGCCACCATGATGAAAAATGATAGCCGACTTAAATTAAGTTTTGCTTCATTTTCTAAAAACCACACCACAATTTAGACTATTGCAATAATTAAAATGAATCAACTTTATAATTTTGTACTGGAACAGTATTTTTAATTTTCGTATTTAATACAATAAGATTTCAAAGACGCGCAATAATTATTTTTATAATTCATGCGCTGTGTGAATGAGATCTAGATCTATATACTTTTTAATCCTCAAATGAACATTACATAATTAAATAGTGCAAAAAACTTTGTAAACGAACTACATGTCGATAACAAAACCGATAACCGATAAGGATCGTGTCGGCATCCCACTCTGACGGTATATATAGTATTTCCGGGCTAGGTTATGTTTTTGTTATTTGACACTGACACTGAATATGTACAACGACAGTATAATTATTATTACCATAATCTCGTGTACACGTTCAAATAGTAGATATATATATTTGTTTTCTTATAGTTTAATTTATGGATACAGTATCATATTATGCATGTACCTACATACATACTATCGGTCGAAACTAGTTTAAAGCTGTATTCAAAGGTATGAAAATGCATGTAAATAAAAATTACCGAGGGTATAAAAATTGAGAGGTTCGTCTGCGATGTCTAACACGTGTTAGAATATTATGTACTGTTGTTCATGTTCGTATAGTTCATTGTCTTAATTTTAGTTTTAAAGTATTTAATATGGGTTTACGTCGCAGATAGGAACAATTTTAATTACAGTAACTAACAAAATTTTTGCTTAAAAAATGGAAATTTGCGAATATTATGTATAACTGTAGAGATATAAAGCTTTATCATATTACAATATAAATGTATACTCACATTTGAACGCAACAGGAATGGCTTCACAAACATTATATTGTATACCTTATAAGTATACACATATAGGTAGCACAGCAGAATAACATCATATCAGTAATCAGCAGGTAAGGTACTTACGTATATTTTTATATATTGGTGTATAACATGTAATTTACAATTTGGGTTCAGCGATATCTAAAAACTATTCGTTTCCTTAGTTATTTATACATATATTATTATATCGATATCCTCAATTACCAAAAATGACGTAATTCCTCATCTAGATTAATCATACATTAGTTTAATTGCGTTTATTTTTACTTAAAAAAATCTAACGACTATTTTCTCAAATTATTTCCACACAGTATTGAATACTTTAATGTATATTTGACTGCTCATGTAAAGATGATTATTCGTGAGTAGGTGAATTTAATATAATAAGCATACCTCACTTTGTCGTTCATAGACCCCTTTAAAATAATGGTCTATTCCTGGGCCACCTGAAATTTGTTCGAGCGTTTTAACTTCATAAGGATTGGAATCCTCCTCGTCATTTACTACGTACTTGAAGTTCATTACAATGAGTAATTTTTTAATAATACATTGATATGGTTTGTGAAAATGCAAAAATATCTACTCAATTTTTTCAATCTAATTTTGATTTCCTTAACATTTAGGCGAATAAAAGTACACACTCGAATAATTGCCAATGGGGTTTCATATTTTTAAATACGTTTAAACTATAACTTAGTCCCTCGTCTTTAGTGGATCATATAAGAAGGTAGCTGTAATTCTAATTTATGGTGTAGATTTCTCACTCAATATCCTCAGTGTTTATTCCTACTTTCCATTTTCTTGATACAATGCATTTCATGCTTGTCCGGGCCATTAGAACCATGAAGTGTGCACTATTACTAACTTACACCTTTATAGAGGTTTATGAAGTAGAAGATTTATATTTTCAAATCTCTAACAAAGCGTTTGCGGAAATGTGTTGCCTCCTTCCTAAAAATATTATTCAAATTCATAATTCACATTTCACAATCGAAATCGACGATATAATATCATTTGGCAAAACAAATCTCAGGTTAGTAGGATAACATAATTTATTTTGGGCAAGACACAGGGATTAACGAGAGTCCAACAAACGATAAACTCTAACATGATCTTAAATTTTAATATTTCACACGTTGAAGAAAATGAATTATCATATTTCTTCCGTTGCTAGTTTTATGTAAGGATTAATATCTTCTGCACTTTTCGAACATGATTTTAAAACGAGCGAAAAAAACGGTAAAAAAAATTCACTACTACTACTACTATCAATACTATGCAGACGACTCTTTACTATCCTTATGTAGGTTTTCAATTGCTTGGAGAATCCGTTTTAAATGTCCAATCTTCGTGACACCCAATTCTTTCAAATCTCTTCGCTGTAAGCATAATAACTCTGCTCCACGTATATCATGACGAAGGAAATTTGATTTATACTCTCCCAAACAAATGTTTTCCAACCATTCTGAGACTTCTCCAGCTGACCAAGTTTCTACTCCTTTCACTTCTATTAATTTAAATTGATAATTTTTGATTAACGAATTTCGGCATTGACTTCTATTTATATATGCTTAAATGAATTTAAAGAACAGCAGTAGCATAATCATGTAACAACACCATACCTGAAGATCCAGCTTCGTCACTAAATCCATCCCAGGTTCCGTCGACTACTGAGTCTTCTCGCTTATCCTTCCGATTAAATCTCATTCCAAATAAACTTCCGCGTGAATGTCTCTTCTTTTCCTTGTTACACTCCTTACCCTAATCATATTTAAGTACAACGTCTAGTTTAAGAAATCCTGGATAAAACCCATTTTATTTTTAAAATGCATCCAAAAAAGCAATTCATGCTGTCAATATTTGCAAATAAAAAGTTTCACTTACATCATCATGTTCAAAGGAACCAGATGCAGCACTCATGGCTTTCAACTTTTCCTCCCATGTTTTTAAATTAGATTCAAGTTTCTGAAATTCAGCCCAATTTAATATCATATTTTTAAATTGAAAAATACAAAACAGTATGAAAACTTTAAAATGCAAGGAACTAGAATTTACATTTAATAACATTTGCTGTCTCTTAATTAAATTCCCAAATGTTGCATTGCATACTTTATAATAAAATGATATTTTTATAACAAATAACTAAGCATTAAGAATGTGCAAGCAATATAGTGCAGCAATATTAGCTACGGGATTGTAAAATTTAAATTTCCCTGGTGTGAGTGAGCTCAAACGGAATCAGTTCACATTCCGTCTTTATCCGATTAATCCCCCCGAAAGCTAATTACTCAATGGTTCAAGACACCCGGTAACTAATCAAGACCCGGTGATTATTTGGGATAAAAATGCATTTATTTATTGCAAATATTCACCTCGCGACCCGGTGGCTAATTGAGGCACCGGGGATTGATCGGATGAAGACGGTATTTATATGCAGGTTACTACCGCACATCAATCAAGCTCTAACTTTTACGCTATTTATTATAAAAGTAAGCAAAGGACTACAATACTGAACACTTGTTGGAACTTATCTACAATAATGCGAACAAGAAATAGTATTGAAATAAAAATATGGATTGTAACAATTAAAAAAGCACAAGAATTCCATACAAAAATATGCAAAGGTTACAAAACATTTTTGATAGAAACAGCATGGTATTAAACTTACTCTATTTCTGCAAAGCATAGGCATTCGGTTCTTCAAAACCAAGTGTATGACTCCAGGAGGCTGAAGCCAAGCTTCTCCGTCCACCTGAAATCAATCAAACATTTTAATATCACAAATGAGAAGGAAAAAGTTCAAAATACTTTTTAACTAAAATAAATTCCTATTTAAAATAATAGGAAATTCAAAAGTTGCTAGAAATATTAAAATTAGTGAACGGACCTGGACAGGAATGGGTTCATCGCCCAAGATAGTGATCGTCACGCTAGTACATTGAGCAATCCGATGCTGATAAAAGTTGACAACACGGGATGTTGCCATTTGAACCGTATGAAATACTGCCATAACTTCGACGACACCGTCGTCAAAAGTGGAATGTAAAAATCCATCTTCTTTCCACATACCCCAGAAATTTGTTCCCCCCATAAAACTAAAATTCAAAAATAGATCAATGCATGCAAAATTAAATTATTACAACACATAATTGTTTACTGTTTTCCTGGAATTTTTTCACGGAATTAGGTAGGTACATATATGTTACGAAGACAAAGTAAATTTACCTTGGAATATTGCAAATAACAATTCCTTGTAATCGAGGCAAAGGAATTCGAACACCATCACATTCAAGTTTGACTCTTTGATCTAAGTTTTTACAAGTTCTCTGAACCATTTCCTTACTACCTAAGACGCCGTACCTAAAATACAAGTGAAAATTTTATTTTTACAAATAGAAAACAAGGATAACAACAAAATGTAATTTATTGTAAAAATAATTGCCTGTTCTGTCTTAAATATTGTCATACCACATAAAATTTTTCGCTCGACTCCGACATTTTTCTGGATGTTCTTCACGTTTAAGATGAAAATCAAGCGTAATTTTCGCATCTAATCCTATACCAAAGTAATTATTCATAACGGCTCTTTCCTTGAAGCCCTGCATCATGAGCTCCTCACTTGCCTCAGGGTCCATTAACGGTGATGCAACAGCACACATGGCATCCGCATTCGCCATGAGTACTTTTCCAATCACACCACCAGCCGCAACAGAAGGCCAACTTGGGTGCAAAACAAGAGGGTTTATTATCGGCATCGTTTTCTTCCTTCCACTCGAGTCCGCACATTTATTAGGTGACGATGAGATTGAGGAAGCACACGTGGATGAGGCTGAGAAAGGTGAGTGAGACAGCCCGCAATACTCTGACAAACTTTCTCCGTAGTGCCCTCCGGAATTTTTCCGACTATTAGGACTATTTGGAATTTCAACCTCAAGTGGCTTTAGGAGGGAGCCCATGGAAACTCTACGTGAAGCTCTGGGGGATGCTCCACGATAGAAATAATTGATGCCATCAGGTACGTTGAGATTATCAAATGGATTCCCATGATCTAGGTCCTTAGGTGACGGCGGTGTTTCATCTTTGATTTCAATCATTTTAACCTCTACAGCTTCTGGTGTTTTATCATTTGAGGATGATGAAGGGCTTTGTACTTCAATTGTTGGGAAACCATCAATTATTTCCAATGATAATTTCTCTGTATTTAGTAATTGGTCAATTTGTACTTGGTTCTGGTCGTTCTCACTCTGATTAGTAGGACTACATAATTTTTCGAGAATAAAAGAATTTTGACAATGTTGGTCAGCAAAAGGAGTAGGCACAGGTAAAGCCACGTTAGGGTCTATTGGACTAACAACATCTTCAGGGGATTCTTTACATAATTCATGCTCGGAAGTCAACTTTGAAAAAGAATCGGACTTAACAGTGTCCGGCGATGTTTGCACAGTTAGGGACAAGGGTCGCACAATCATGATGGGGGGTGAACCACTCTGTTCATCAATCGTTCTCTCCGCATGCTCAATGATTTGGCGAACTGCTTTCTTTAAACTATTTGCACGAGACATGAGTATTTCTTTCTGTTGGAACTTTGTAGGCTTTGCTTTCACAACAACAGGAATAGAGGCGGATACTTCTCTCGTTTCTTCTAAAGCAGAGATACACTCCGGTACAGCTTGACAGCTGTCAATCTATAAAAACAAACGAGGATTTAGTACAAACTAGTATACAATGTAAAATATCTGTACTGAAACGTTTTAGTAGAACTAAATTAATATTTAATTACCTCTAATATTTCGTCTCCTTCCTTGTCAGTCGAAACATCACACTCGGTTTCTTCATTTAAAGTTAACAGTAACGAATTTAATTTTTGGCTAAGGTTTGCGCATTTTAAATTGATTTCCGAATCATCTGCTGAAGATCCAACTTTCCCAATCATATCACGAACCGTTTCACATAGAACTCTAGACAATGAATTAGGTTCCATTAGATGCCAATGAAGTACATTATATATTTAAATTGTGCATCTCAATAATCAACTTCCTTGTACATATATCAGTATTAAATTTAAATTCTTATTTCATTATGCTACATACTTTGCGGAGCTGATCACAGCTTTGTGCTGATTAGACTGTAAAATATTTTGAAGGTGAGAAACCACCGAGTCTTCATAATGCGCAATTTCTGGTTTCACATCATGATGAGGAATATCAGTTAGAGGAGGTTTGATTACACAGCCACGCTCGTAGGTCATAATACTCCACCTGAAAGATAGTGCAGGGGATTTTATTATATTAAATAAATCAAAGAAATATCTACATTTCAAAAATTACAATAAAGCGAAAATATTCTTGTCAATGTCAAATATTTACCTATCAAGCATTTTAGTAGTCGCTCGTTCATATTTGTCAAGTAAATGTGGTAAATGGGCTTCATCATCACAAGAAGCACCCCATCCTAGTACTCGGGCTAAATCATTTCCCGTGCCTAAAGGTAATACTCCCACTTGAACTTGTCTCTACACATTATGGAACGCAAACAGTCAATTTAGTTAAGAAACGCTTAGGTCATTTAAAATGAGCCTCATTTTTGAATAAAACAATGCAAAAAATAGGTAGCTCAACAACAACAGTATAGACAATCGTGAAAACTCACATGCATATCCAAGCTATCGATTTCCCCCATGACCCAACCTACTGATCCATCCCCACCACAGACTAGAATACGAAAGGGTTCAAAATGCCTAAAGAGCTGCAGTCCTGGCCTTGGTCCACCATTGACAAGGTCGAAAACCTGGGCGGGATTCAAAAGTTGTTTAAATCTACGGAGAAACTTTAAACCTTGATGATCCCCAGACTTGGAATTAACAAATACTAGGAGAGGCGAACATCCTTGAAGTGGTAGAGAGGGTTCCCAGGCTTCGTCATTTCCTTTAATAATTGCAATATATACCCAAAAATTTAGCCATAATTAAATTTATTACCAACACTAACGAACCAGGTAATTACAGTTACATGTACTAATGCACTCCCTCCATCCATGTGGAGAAGGCCAACGCCAAAAGGAAAATAATTAAGTGTAAAAGTTTTCTTACCCACAGTGTGAAGAGCAGTTGGAGGTACAACACTGATTCTACTTAAATGGCAGCGCTTTTTCATATTAAAACGACATGACGTGTGCACACAAGCACGACACCAAATACACCGCCAGTCTTGTAATCTAAGCAACACAAAAAAAAAACAACTCCACTCAAGATTGTACTCCAAACCTCGATTTCAGTCTCAACCTCGGAAAAGTCGAGTATTAAGAGTCTAGGTCTAGACTAACTCATCCCAAGTCCGCACTACATCCTATAGCATTAGAACTTCTCATCACGTTCACGTCCAGCATTACAATTTACATTTAATTTAACTTTGGAATCCTCATCCCTACACTTGACATTTCAATATTATGTACGTAGTGTACAGACAAGTATAGAGAAAATATTAAGAATAAACTTTCTCTAATCACACTAGCATGTTTGGAACTTTAGATTTTATACAGGCCTATGGACATTCACTAGAAATTCCTCCGCCACCCTGACTCTGGAAATGACATGTTGATGGAAGCCAACGAGTGTCTGACAATGAAAAATGAACTTTAGCATGGCTTCCAGCAACATAACATACAGTAAAATGTACATCAAAATTGTTTAAATGGGACCATTACTTCAATACAGATCCGCAGGTTTTCTCACAAACAGCACATTTGGCGGAAACCGGCAAATTCCCTTCAAGCCACTGATGAGGAAAGATGAGTGACTGTAAATATGAATTATAAATTACGTAAAAATTCTGATATATTTACGATTCAGAAAATTAAATGGAATGCTACTGTCAGGATTTTTTATGAAAATTTTATAGATTATTTGTAAATACTAAATACGATTAATGTGTTTCCATTTACCCCTTCCGACTCTTGCATATTTTCTTTGCCAATGGAGGCAAGCGTCGTCCACTTGCAATTATTAAGGGCTTTCGACGCACAGTGTTTGTGTGATTTAAATTTGCACACTTCACAACTAAGTCCACTTGACATCATTCCTGAAAGGTAAAAATAAGTAAAATGGAAAATGAAACCATCATTCAAATCTTCCAGATTCCAGAGGACTTCATTCTATTTCTAGGTCCTCATAATTTCTGTTTCTTTCCCTTACCATTCCTTATGTTGTACCTAAATCTAAATAAATATTACTTTGTGTCTTGTGTCGCATTATGCTTTGTACATATCCTCATTTTATCATAACACCAACTCTCTTCCATCATTATTTATTACCTTTAGCCTTAAGTATAAGTTAAGGGTAAGTTTACTTTCTTCCAAATTGCTATTCCCCTAGACTTCCGCTAACTATAAGAATTTTCGAATAATCAAAATTCACTTCAACGAACATATCTTCCAACACAAAACACCATCATCGAACATATAATGGCATACCCACGTAAGTTCGCTACCCTGTCTACTGTCTACACAGCCTACGCTAGGCAAAACATTTTATAGTTACCAGCACCCCAGTCCATCCTAGCACCAGTACACCCATTATTCCCAGCTGAACAAAATCTCAACTTCTACCATGACATAATCACATATACGAAAAACAATTTACATTTCCCCTACACCAAACTCAACGGGGCTTCGGAAAGCGGCGAGCACAATTACTATTACATGGAAATCTAATTTTCTTAAATACTGATACCATGTGGCTTCGACCACTATATAAGAAACGTCAAACATCCACAAAGTGACTAGGAGATTGTTCCTGAAGTTAAGTATAAAAATCGACACGAACCAGCTGCTACACAGGACTAGAACTTAGGTCCACATTAATATTGCATAGTACTCATTGAAGAGTGAAATCAAACCAACTATCTAATATATGCTTTTCACGTTAAAAAAAAGTTTTCTGAACTTTCAACACAGTTTAAATAACAAAAATTCAAAGCAGTACACATGCATCATACAATTTGCCCTTTCAAGATTATTTATGTCATGTGCTATACCCTATATAATGAAGGGGAACCCTCTTGAGTGTGCATGTTTTGATAGTGCAAAAAATATCCTAATGCTTGTTTTGATTCTACAACGGAGATATTTATCGTTTAAAATATATTTCTATCTTTTCGAAATTCATATGACATAAATGTTGTAACATGGAAAACCTCTCCTTCCCATTCACTATAGACGTACATAGTATATAGTTATGTATGCTTTCTTCCCTCATAATACATTCTCTCAATCTACATACTGTGCACATGATATTAGACAATAAAATGAAAATGTATCATGATAAATTACTTTGCGAGGAATGCACAGAGGGAAACTCATAGCGGAATAAAATTCAATATAAAAAACCCATTTACTCACCACAAAGTTGCTCACGACAGACGTTACAGTAGGTTGGCATTGCATGAGTCGTCGAGAACCACACATGAGCTCCGGTTCCAGACAATCCATTAGAATGATCTCCACTCTACAAGGAGAAGAAACAAAGAAAAGTATCTATTATTTCCGCTCACTCTCCACAGTCCATATACAACACCACGTCATTTCTCTATTTTACATTTTACTTCCATCCCCATTCCGTCAGTTCGAATTCTAAGTGAACATTCAACATATAGCATATCAAGAGAATGTTAGCGGGGGGAAGATCCCCATGCATGTACTTTGTTGTTCGTTTTTATTCTGTGGTTTCTCTTACTTTCTATCTCCAAGGGTTTTGGATGAAAGTGGAAAAAAAATCACGTAAACTAATATATCATATCATTCATCACTACTTCTGGATTCTCCGTCCCCAAATTCAGGTTCTGGATACTCACACTCACGAAAGTTTCCAAGTCTTCTGTCGAAAAATATTTTCAATTTAAATGCAGTAAATTTTTGAAATATTCCTCCGAACATCGAAACCCTCCTCCGTATCATTTTAATAATACATACTTCTGTCCGCCTCTCTGTGTGACACACTATCTATACTATGCAACGACAATACCTGTGTGAATCGGCTGTCTGTCAGTTTGGAGTAGCATTACAGTACTACATATAAGACAAGAATGTACTTACGTCTTACGTTGCTTCCACAGATGAAATACATAAGGAACTCACGTTATACACAAACTACTTATCAGCTCTCTTTGGTCATCGATGAATGAAAACAAGCCATTCATTACTTTTGCTAAAATCAAATTCCGCACCTTTTAGATGTTTAGTTGAGACTTATTCGAAAAAAACAAAAATATTGGAGGTTGAAATAGTTTTGCAAGTGAAAATGACAAAGCAGTATCCTATTTTGTTTGAATTTACTTCTATGAATACAATTATAAGCGTACCTACGTTACGTACAACAAACATTTACACTTTTTTTAATGTGAAAAACTAAAATATACAAGTTTCTGAAAAAGTAAAATTTTATATTTACATTTTTTTGGAAATAAAAAGTATTGTAGTATGTTTAGACTTTTACGAAAATTCAAACTCCAATATTAAATCTGAAAATTGTTGAAATTTAAAAACCCAATATTTGCAAGTTTGGAGGTGAAAAATGCAACACATCCGAGTTGTAATAACTGTCAAGCACTGTAATTAGTATGCTACTAAAAACTTTAAAACAAAAATTCAAACATCAATATTTGCTGGTTCAACAGGAAACCTATCAAAGAAGCTGGTTTTATGCAGAAACTAACTGCACATAATGCTTTGCTCTTGCTGGCCTACAAGGCTTGTTCCTATACTTCAATAGAAAAATATGTTCATATTCACGTCTCGACTCAATTCAACGATCATCTTTCTTTCAAGATAAAGTATAACACTCAAGCAGATTTTCTTTTTTTTTTCTTTTATGAGACGTCTTCCTCTTGACTCTGACTGAGAGAGGATGTACAAGAGAAGAGGAGTAGTGAAGAGTAAGAGACAAGACGAGAAGAGGATTCACCAGTGACAATGCTCAAAAAATCCACCAACGAAAGAACTTCAGACTTGATCGAAGTAGAAAATGAGAATTGTTATGTAAAGGAAGCAGTGTGCAACAGGAGATTCAGCTATGCGTGTGCCCAACAAATGTGGGTACGTAGGTATATAGTAAATACAATTATAATATCTATACATATGTGAATACATCCAAATATTTATCTTTCTTCTGGCCTGGCTTATTACTCTCTATGTACCAAAAACCATTACCACAATACATGTCATTTCCACAATCACACTAAGCACAGACCTAAAATTCCTTCAGATCCAGATTCAAACTAAATAATATCTACAGATAATTATTACATTGACGCACTTCCGACTCAAGATATAGTGTCCTATCATTCGCTTATCAAATATTAAAATAATTTCATTGATTCTTTTACAAAAAATATGTATTCTCCATAGATATTTATGTAATTATACGTTCCTACCTCCACACATACATACCGTCTTCATCCGATTAATCCCCGGTGCGCAATTAGTTATCGGGTCTCGATTAGCCACCGGGTCCGCAACCCAAAAATAGAATTAGTTACCAGGTCTTAAATAGCTTCCGGGTATGATATCCAGATCCAGAATTTGCATAGGATTACTTTAAAACTTGTGTTTTTACATTTAAACCTAAGCCTCGTACACCCTCATTGGCTACATAAAGTTAATATTTAGTTATTGATTGTTTTTTTGAGTGAGCTGATTCAGTATGTATGTATGTACATGTTCATAATATACGACGAATTTTTGTTAGTTACTCAGTACAGTAGGATTTTCCTTTTGCAGTTTTTAATCATTTTTTTACGAAATGCATTCAGCCCTAATTAAATTTCTATACTTAGCTTTTATTAGTTATGTTAAACATAAATATTGTGAATTGGGGTTAGCAACTTTGAGAATAAACACCGGGGCTCAAATAGTCACCGGGTCTCAATTAGTTACCGGGGGTCTCGGACCATTAAGTTATTAGCTTGCGGGGGAATTAATCGGATGAAGACGGTAATTAGCAATACGGTATTCTCTGAAATAGAGCGTGGGTGCTTCATTAATTTTTTCACCTTTCAAATAGACACGAGTTCTACATATTTTAGACTTGTACTGTATTATCGACCCGCGTTTTAATTAATTCTACCCACAATCGGCTTTAGAAAATTTCTAACAAATATCAAAAACAAAAGAGTCTTACTCCTTTGTCTCGTTAATATTTCTTGACACAATGTTTCTGCATATTACGTACCTAATCTACTTTACAACAGCACTGCAGAAACCGCAGACCCATGTGGTAGCATGTACCCGCGCTTTAACGTCTGACCTGGCCTAACAGACCCATTTTTCTCCATTTCGGACCCACTGTCTATTTTACAAAATACGGTACTGTACATGTGTAATTTATTTTAAGCGAGAAGCCTCCAGTTCTAGACTCCACAATATTTTCAAAGCATTCCTTCAAATAGAAGTAGGTAAGTGGAAAAGAACACCCAAAACCAAAACCAAAAGAGAGTAAAAGTAAATGCAAACAAAATCTTGAGATTTCAAAGAGTGGAGAGTAAATAGGACGAGATAGTGCAAACAAAAAATCTGCTTCAGACATTAAACACCTACACCTTCACCTACTTCTCTCCCTACATATCTTCCTAAAATTAGTTTCCCTTTATTACAGGTATTACATTTTCCTAAATGCACACATCCAACAGTCTAAACCTCTCCGCAGCGTAATACCACACCGTCACTGCCCAACTGAACACTATAAAAACAAAGACGTTTGTAATTGATTTGTGTAACTTAATCTCATCGTGAATACTGATATCTCCTTCCTTTCCCTTCCTCTCACTCACTCCACGTCTACGTCTGAACCTGGACGGATGTGGAGGGAGAACTAAAGTCAAACTGAAATCCAAATCCGTATTCTATGTAGGTAGGTATATTTTATGCATATAACATGAACATGACTGATAAAATGGAGACTACAAAAAAAGTTAGTAGTTCAGTATTAAGCTTCCTTCTTACTCAAATTAAGTTTCAGAATAGATCAGTCGTTCGAGGAGATCTCCGACGACGAAGAAAAAGACTTTTGGGATCCTATACTCAACTCAAGTCTGAAGATAATATTTCTATTTCGGAAAGGAATACTTTTACACAGGTATGAATATGAAGCGAAACTACAAATTATGAATACAGGGGGGAAATTCCTTCACAAGCTTTATTTTTACCTGAAGAAAAGGAGGAGAAGGAAAGGGACGCGCCTAATCATAAAAGCTTACACGAGTAACAGTAGTAGCCCACATCGTATTCGGAGGGTGGCTGAAAATGTCATTAAAAAGAATGGGAGAGTCCAAAAATGACCCGGGATTTGACGACTTTCCTTCATAGACATAATATATATACTCGAATATCACCGAAATATTAATACCAACACTAAACCATTGAGGTCCCTACTACTTAAAAGAACGTTCAGTCATACAACAAGTGGAATATAATTATATTTTGCATGACATATTCTCCTATTAAATTGATATCTATTAGTACTGAGTAGTTTTTTTCTTCTATTAATGGAGATGACGAAGCGAGCTACAAAAAAAAAACCATCGCACAGTGGTAAGCCATCATAAATATCCACATTCAAAACAAAAGGGGAAAATCCCCGACATTCTAACTGACCGTCATAGTAGTGAAATGTGAGACAGAAATAGAAACATGTAGAAAAAAGGCGGACTCTCTTTTAATGCAAAATGGAAAGGATATGATATACTATACTATACGAAGCGATGCCCATAATTAAGAATGGAAAAGCAAAGGAAACCCAAACCAAATCTGAACCAAG
>JAQFZE010000468.1:0-26219 GCA_034695245.1 Dicyrtomina saundersi | reverse complement strand
AAATACGCTTCTGCGTTGCGTGGTAAAGGTCCAAAGAATTTTTTTTTAAATAGCCAAAATTTTGGTTTTTGGCAAAACGGGATAAGTCCATTAAATTACTTTTAGCAAAATGGGATAAGTCCACCTAAAACATGCCTTTTTGACTTAAATTTGGTTTTTGAAAGTTTTCGTAGTTTGTAGAAAACAATTTCAGTGTGTAAATTTTTTTATGAAAAAAATTGTCAAAGTTAAAAAAGGTTTCGTTTAACTCAAAACGATTGAAATTTCATCTCATGGACTTTTGACTCCATGTTAAGTTATTGATTTTGAAGCAAAACGGAAAAAGTCCACAAATTAAAATTTTTGAACATTTTCTAAAAAAATTCCAATCAGTCTAGATTTATGAAACTGCTTGTAGTAACGCTTCGTCAGTTACAGTACCTATAGAAAAACTGAGTTCAAAAAATAATCCTGTCACCTTTTATTCATTATTCGTTGTTCCTGTAAAATTTGTTTTGATGGACTCGACCCGTTTTCCCAAAAAAACTCTTCATTTACATTGGCACTGACCACGGCACTGACCAGCAGACTGTAAACTCCAAATACCTAAATAAATAAATAAACGTGTTGCGTCCTGTGCAAAAGGACAAAAGAAGGGATTTTTACGCTCTGATATGTGAGTGTGCGAAATGTGAAAATAGCCACAAAATGAACGAGAATCAAAAAAATCTAAAAGTAAGGTATAATCGGAGCTATATTACAAATTCCTTCCTGTGACGCTACGCTTGACTACAGATTACAGATATAATATTACAACCCACAATTATTATTATTATTATGTGTGTGTGTCTCTACAATTTATTCCAATTCCAATTGTCTATACACATAGTTTTGTACATTTTACCTCCCATCAATTTTGATTGTGATTCTGATCTGATTTTCCTTAACGGGCTTGAATTCCCCTTTTTTTTGTTCCACATCCATATCCATTACTATCAGCACTAATAAAACTTGATGCGCGTATACCTATACTTATGTAGCCATGTAAATAGTGGATGGCGAAGGCAGAAGCTAATAAGAGATTGAAAATAAAAGATACCACACATATTACTCGCATATGTACCTATCAGGCCTGCCATGGATTTTCCCTGTCTCTTTCTTGTTTTCTTTATTTTTCTTGATGATGCCGCGTATGTATAGGTAATCTCGTAATTCGTTATCGTAATCGTAAATCGCACTTGTGACTTGTTACGACTCGATGATCACGTTGTCTGAAATTTTTTTATATTTTCCAAATGTCTTCCTTTTTTTTATGGAAAACAAGTAATGATATTTTATGATCAATAACATGTAAACTTCTGTAATTTCCTATGATGAAGGAAGATTGATCAGATCAGAATTAGATACATATATTTGCTTTAGATCACTCGCACTTTTCATATGTAAATGTTATATTCACTCAAGGTGCAAAATAAGAAAAGGCAAAGTCGGGCTCAGGTAGGTAGGAATGAAAAATATCATACATATATGTAGGTAGGTCCTTGTCTTTCGAAAAAGTGAAAATCGACATTAGCGATTAGCTGTTTCTGAAGGGTAAAAATAAAAATCAATATCCGTGTCGTACAGTTTTCCCGTTTTTTCGGGTTAATATTTTTGAACGCAGATGCAGATATTATAGTCTGCAGTAGAGTAGGTAGCTGTGTCTATATAATGATTACATGATCTTTTCAATTGTACATATATATTCAGTCATTAAAAAGTTACCTTTTTGCATTTTTAACAATTCTGTTGTCTTGGCAGGTTTCATTCCAAGATATTTACCTACAAAGATTTCATATAAATATAAGGAAACGTACGCAGGATTTCTAGTTCATTAGAATATGTATAGCATAAAAAATCAATATTAGTTAACTTAGGTACGTGGAACACATCTCTCATGAAGACGATTAGCAGTAAGTGTGGATGTAAACTATCAACTATTAACTGTTTTTATCATCACATTGGACAAGGTTACAAAAATGCAGTGCTCGTGTACTATATTCTGTCGATTCTGTAAAAAGCACACACACATGTATCTGATTTTCATACCACCCCCCCCCCCCCTCCTCCCTCATATGTGAGATTTAAACGAAAACAAAAACATTGGTTAACAAGTCATCACAGTAATATGTTATCTCATTCTTGTTTGTAAGTAGGTATAGGCACACACAATTTGCATGTGTGATGTAGCAAATCGTTTAAAAATAATGTAGCAAAATGCTTTGTTATTTTCTACACATTTTAAGTACAGCGGCGGATCCAGAAAATTTTCATGGAGGAGTATATTTTGATTTTTGATTGATTTCAGTTCCCCATGTTATGTTCCCTGTGTTAAATATTGTCTCAAGGTTGAGGCTGGTTAGACCTTTAACCTCTCCCCCTACCCCCCCCCCCACTCCCCAACCTTGGGTCCGCCCTTACTTTAATACACTGATTGAATTAAGGTGTAATTCCCAACATTTCCTGTTTGTCTACGATGCGCGAGCTCGGCTCAAGTTATTCCAACATTTTGTTTTTAATTTCCATACATATAAGATTATTTTGGAGAAGATAAGAGATGCGCGATGGACGTGTCTTCATCTTCAAGATTCCAGATCGAGCTCCAAGTGCAGCGTTAGTACTCAGGGACCAGCTTCATTACTATTACCTCCACAATAACAATAGTAATAATAATAATGCGAAGAATATTTACAATTTCAGAAGTTGGCGGTAACGTCATGAAATAATAATTATTACAATATTGAGATTTAAAATTTAAATCGCTTCTACGGTCTTCAGCTGTAGTACACTGTAATTATATGTTATTATTTATATTATTATAGGAAGCGGGTGAAACTGATAAACTCAATCATGCTGTATTTGCTATCATGAAAAATAATGATAACGACCGAACGATGATAAATAAATTGAGGCCCAAGTTGTTTACTGTCCAAATTTTAATAAACTAACAAAATAGATAATGTTTTGCATATTGCATTTATCTTTGTTTTCGACGTCCCGCGTTGTTTGACGGTTGGCGTTCCCCGGCTAATGTTACACACAGGTACCATCCCATGCCATGCCATTTCACCTTAGCGTCCACCAAGTATAAGATCAATCTTTTCAAGTACAACAATCTAACAAAAAATAGTTGTAAACTCCAATTTGTAGTTATTACTGTTGGATACTTGAATAATGTCCGTAAGGATAACATACTTTGTGGGAAGATCATTCGTTAAAGGTGAAAATTGCATATGCTGCAAACATGCAACATTGTTTAGACGTTATTTTAATATAATATTGCAAAGGAAATCCATAGGTCTAAAAAAATACGATACTAAAACTTAATTGCAAGATTGTGGGCTGTAGGAACTAAATGGAATTAAATACAGCAGCATTCTTGTGAGTTGGAAGCTACATATGTCGAGAAAATGTCGATCTGCGCATTTTTAATTAGATGACAGAGACAAATAAATGAAGGAACTAAAATTGAGTTATATTAATCATATAGTAACTAAATGTTTTGTAGTATATATGTTACATATAGTTCTCTTACAAGAAGGAAATTCTGCTTAATTGTCAATACGATAAACTAAGTAGAACTACTTCTGGGTCAGAGGTGAATAATACGCTTAAAAGAATTAACATTTTTCCTCCACTACTGGGTTTTTCATGTGTACGACATAGCGTCAGAAAATCAGAATAATCCCAATTTTAATCATATCATTGACCTACACTAATGCGAATTAAGTTAATCCATTAACCACCAATAAGTTATTTAGAATAAAATTACAACTTTCCTATACACTTTTAAAATTTCAATTGTGCAATTCAGCAACTTCATACAGTATACCCTGAAGTATACGAAATCCATAAAGAGGCATTAGTTAGCACTAACTGCAGGCTGCATCGGTTCAGCTCTTTAGTTTTTACCGGCATTGGTAATAGGAAAACATTAGTTTACTTTCTCATGATTCATATCATTAGCATCTAAAGTGATAAAGCGGCAGTGTTAGAGTTGGGTCAGAATAATATGTCAGAATTAATACATACAAATTACTACTGATGTTTTCTTGTTCTCGTACAAAATTGATAACTATTAATTATTTTTTTTTTAAGCTTAAAAATAATTTCATTCGGATTTTTGCTACAGATATCTATTCATTTATTCTGCAATTACGAACTAACTTTACCTGGTGCCGGACGTTTAACTACTAACTACGTGATTTTTTTGGGCCCTCGCAGGATCGTCTCAAAAACTTCAAAGCGTGTGTCATTGACACACTGAGGAAAATAGTTTTCATAATTTTTATCTGGAATCTGTAACCCAAAGTTACCATTATATCAAGACCAAGGCCATGCAAAGAAAAACTATGTAGGTAGGTAAGTAGGTAAGTGCTGTAGAATATTAGCCTATGCAATGCCGATGATGATGCAAAGGAATCTAAGGCAAAGTACAAAAATGTCTTTATTGAGGGCAAAAGAAAAAAATTCTTCAAATGGAAATACTTACCATGTAAAATGTAATATCGGGAGGTAAGTAACCTAGAAAGTAGGGAGTTTCCAGTACAGACATCTAAATAATTCAGGGCTTCATCACATCACTTCAAAAATTCAAAGGGATAGACCTCCTCAACGTCTCTAGTAAATGCTTTCTGTAAAATTGATAAAAATGAAGGGAAACTGGAATTAAAAATATGATTTGTCATCCGGTGCGAGAGTATGAATGGAACTAACAAACTAATGACGTTTGAATGGGTCTTCCTGGTGGTCAACTGGGACTTCCTTCCTTCCAATCTAATTGCCATTAGTTTTTGTATTGGTCTCACTTGGAAAAGATTTCACCAACACCGTCAGACAATGCCCGAGAAATGTAGCTTCTGCTAATGTTCATATTCATATCTACAATATACTTACATGTTCTGTCCAATCTTCAGCCAAGCCGCACACCCCACAAAGAATAGAGTAATGGACTGCTGTGTACAGGAAGCGTGGAGAAACAAAACCACAAGCAATCAAACAACTGAAAAACACCCGGTTCTCATTCTTCCCATTGGAGAATGGGAGACTCCCACCGCCCTACTAAACATCTATACAGATATTTTATTCTGACCTACACCGGTAAGTTACAGCACTGGCTCTGGACTCTGAACCTATGGCCAGTAGCTACTCCCTGTCTGCTTTTTAACCTGCCTCAGAGTAAAACTGTATTTTCAGTGTTATTCAATCTCATTCGCCCTTAAAGATTCATATTACCGTATTTACCTACATTAAAATATATCATTTTAACCGTACCTCTGAAATATTACATATTGATTTACACATCTATTGCAAACTGGTTGCGGTCCATCCAGCTCCTCGCCCTGTAATTACTAAAAATATGTTATTATTTTTAATGTGTGCCTACAAGTGGTATACTTAATGGTGCACAGTACACAGTACTGGTGTACCACATTTGTAATGGCCCAATCAACTTTATACATTAGTGTAAAAACATGATATAATAAATGTGATCCAGTTTTCAGTCAAAATAATAAAATAGAAAATAGAGCTGTCAACGATTCTCATAACTCGCATATCCCGCGCACCGGAATAAATTAACTTTAATATAAGTACTTTAAAATCACGTTGTTCCTACAACAAGTCACTCTCATTCATTCTCCCAAAGTCCCAAACGTGACTACTTACATTTCGTAGTGCTGCCCACTCTTCTCATTTTAAGTCAGCGTCTACTCTTTCGGATTTTGCATTGCAGTATTTTCGGTTTGGGCCTTTGCACAGCACAACAAATATCCGAAAAGGTTTCCAGTTGATCTTTTCTCTAAAAGTAATTCAAAGTTAATATTATTTTTTACGAGAAATATTTTTAAATTTTAGTATTTAATTGTTGCATTGAATTTCCAAGACCCTGTTAAATCTCCCATGAACGTTGTTTGATTTGTTTCTTTCCTTTTTATTTTTTATGGCAAAAAATCTATGTATATATACCTATGTGAAGAGTCTCGTAGGTAAATCAACACAGAAATATAAAAATATAACAGCAACAAGATATAGGAATATAGCATATCTAATAACAGCACATAAAGTATGACTGTATAGATATTGTACACTAATTAATGCTTTCACGCATTTTGCACTCGTAATTATTTTATCTGAACCCTGAAAAATTATTTGCTGACTACAGCAACACACGTGTAGTTTTAGTTTGTTCATTCTAACGACCACAACTTACATATAAAGGCACTCTGAGAGTAAGTACGAGATGGATCATTACTGTCTACCAGTCAGTAATGAACGATCCAATAAAAAAAGGTAAAATCATTTTAATCTAATTAAATTCACATTAATTTCTTAAAGCAGAGAAAATTTTCAATGTTAGTGTCGAAAAATGCAAGTATTTTTTTTAAACTTAGGTATACTAACATATAGTAATTTGAAAACTCAACACTAATAACAGTTCGTCATTTGCCGTCAACACGTCAACAGATTATAAGAAAAGCGAGTACGGAACGGAACATATTGTCGAGCTTCAGGAGCTGTACACATGTTCAGCGAGCAGTAGCTTTATTATGATGTTCAAGTTCAGTCTATAGAATATGTGGATGACATTTTTATATTCATAGGATCCCATAGTAATCCGGTTTGATGTGAAATATCCAGACTGATTTAGTCTACAAGGGATTAGACAGATTATACTTTTAGCGATAGACATGCAGACAGGATCTTATACACACATGCACAAGATTACGAACTTAAAGCAACTCACAACTAATAGGCATATCCAGCCAGGTGAGCTTCAAGTTCACGTTTCAAGCGTGGGATTGTTTTTACTTTTATGTCATGTATAGCTATACAGAAAGGAATTAATTATGGTCTGGAGGTTATAGCTTATAAATAAATCCATGCATATCTTATTATTCATTAAATTAGGAGATATACTCAAGATTATCCTATATACTACAATCATAGTCATAAATACATACGCTGTAAAAATTGATTGGTATCATACTAGTTTGGCACTGGATATGTTAGGCATGCAATAATATAGGTACCGTAAAGCTTCTATAATAACTCCCGGGTCTGTGGCTAACTTTGACGTAACTCCCGGGGTTTTTTTAGCTTTTTTACGCGTTCTTGCTTAATTAAGCTTGCATTTGTCAAATTACTCCAAGGACTGTGGCTAAGTTTGACCTAACTCCCGGATCTCTAATAACTCCCTGGTCTGAGGCTAAGTTTGACGTAAAACTCCCCCCGGGAGTTGTTAGAAGCTTTACAGCACATATGAATAAATTGAATAAATAATAATACAACTGTACATATACATCGCCTTTCAAGGTGCAAATCTAAAGATGTAGTACTTACAAAAATAAGTATTAAAAAAGTGCAAGCATTATAATATATACATAAAATCGTAAAGCGTATAGCCATCAACTAGCATATCTGCACGGTTTTTTCTATTAACAGTATTTACTATTATATTCCCAATAGTACTTACAACAAAAATACTTACTTTTTTTCTTGCTAAAATTAATTAGCGAAAAAAATAATTTGCTTTTTCAAACAGTTAAAATTAGTTAGGAGACTTAGGATTTATTACATTTATACTATTCAGATACTATTCATATGCTGTGCTAGATAATTTACAATTAAGGCTATCGAATTAAACCTAAGTTATACTAATTAGCCTGTCTACGTGAATCTGTTTGTCACTCCAAGTTTCCTTATAGCCTTTGCATTTTTTTTACAGTACTACGCATAATTATATAAAGATCCCCAGTTAAGCATTTATGAGCCAAATTAACATTTTATTATGATAGTATCGCATGTAAATCTCAATATCTTAGCAATTAAATATAAGCTAGTGGAAATCAAAAGTAATTGCACTGTAGTATCAGTAGTCTCTGTCTTTCTGTACTAAACGTGTATACAATGCGATAACAAGTAGGAAAGAAATTCTTATAATCATAATCGCAAGGTATTATTTTCCGACAAAATTTTTAGAAACAAACCCTTTACAAATAATGCGGACGTGTGAGACATTTTATGCGAGTAAAAGCATTTTTGTACGTCTTTAGATCACTGCCAGATCTGCAGTCTACATCGGGAACAATTCAATATACTTTATCTCATAGAGAATTTAAATCAAAAATCAAAATAACAATATATTACATTTAAAAATACTGTAGGCAAAGACGACACGGACATCCCCATTCATTGGTACTGCTACACTATGTATTTATTTGATTATGTAACTGCAATCTTTCTAAGCCTCCATCGACTATACTACATACATTCTGGTGCATAGAATAGGCCAATTGAAGCTAAAGTATAAAGGCACACATAATATGCACTGCAAATAAATGGGGAACACACATTAGACTATTACACTAGACATTCGCTGTTATTGTTTTCGTCTTCCTTTGCCGTCACGAATCATGAATAAGATTAAATTGTGCTCAAACTTATCGTTAGTCTCTATCTATTCCTGTAGAAAAAAAATCTACTGAATCAAAATCAACCTTAACTGTCCTCTTTCCGCTCCTAGATATAGACCTAAACTAAAAAAACTCAGTCAAGAATCATGTTATGCTAAATTCTACATGTCGAAGTACCTACATACATCCTGCTATACATCCATATATCAATACTGATCCACTGACTGACGGATGGGTAGTACACCGAACCGTACATAGTCCTTAGAATTGGAACGTCTCATCACGACACGACTCTTCATGCTTCCCAGCTGAATCTCCTATGAACAAGAATAGAAATACGAATTAGAATAAGGCGTAAATACTCCTTGAAAAGGTAAAAAGGGAAAGTTGTTCAGTCCTGCTCACTGTTTATACTTGCGAATTTTGGTGTTCTGTTTAGTGTTGAGCTAGAGCTATATTTTACTCGTTATACAATACACTGTGCTGTGGTTATGGCTCTGCACCTTTTCGGTGTGCTTAAACAAATACGTCCAAGAACTATAGTTAAGATTGTAGGAATGATATATAGTCAGTATTATGTAGAAGTAAGCTTATCTGGTATATGATCTTATAATAAATTATAATGAGCGTCATTCCAACGTGCATTTATGTAATGTAAATATGGGAAGAAATTAAGTGATTATAATTTCTGCACATCCAAAAACTATGCATTTCTAATAGTATGCTATAATACTGAATAATATAGATATGCTTAACTGTACTGCACGTCACTTACTGCACATGTGACAATACAGCAGAAGTACCTACCTACACCTATACATAGTAAAGAGGCAATCACTCCTATTTTTGCGACTTGACTTCTACTACACTGAACACAGTTACAGTACTCATCATTCCTTGTTATATATGTACATCCTTGAATGTATTGATCGATTATTGGAATTGGGAAATATAATTGCATATGAACAGATAAAGACCCAGTAAGTGGACAAACCAGTGTTTGACGTTCACGGTCACAACTTCAATTATCGATTATTTTAAACCAAATCTTTAAAAATCCATTTTTTCAAAAACTAAACCTGCTAAAAAAATAAGTGTTCAGAAGATAAAGATTTCCTAGAAATTGATTTTAAAAATCAGCAAAATACAACGTCCGGACTGTGATATGTATAATTTGACAGATACTTGACATTTAAAAAAATGAACGCCGTATAATTACTTTGCATTCAGACTGTTACCATACCACGTCCACTTGTATGTTCACAATCACCAAAGAATATTTTCCTAGTAGCCAAAAGCCTACAATAAAGCAAGCCTTTTAAGTGCTAATTATGTAATTCCAAAACTTTGTTTTACACTACATCTAGTACAAGCTTAATTTAATAAGACTCAGGTTTTAAATGGCTCTATACAAAAAACTATAAAACGATTTTGTTAAAAAAACTTGTACTAGTGTAGTAATTGTACACACATTTTTTACCACGTAAATTATAAATAAATCAATCGTAAATTGTAATAAAGATCAAAGTCTTATTTTCCCACAAACTTACCTAATCGATCGGAAGTGACTTTGTAATCTTATTTGACTTTGATACGTGAGAACAAAGAAAATAAAAGATTTTAAACGTAAACAAAACGATTTTAATTTAGACGCATTTTTTCATTTGTTTTTAGACACAACTTCTCAACATGCATGTTTTTAGCTGCCGTTATGTGAGCATATAATTATATGTATAATGTATTTGTTTTCTCGATTCTACAACTACATTTTTGTGCATAGATACAAAACACGTCTCTTAAATCTCTGAAAAGTTATTGTTCACATTCATGTTAAAGCTAAAACTCACTATGAATACGAATACGCAAGTACTAAATTCTATTCTGACTTATATTGTTCTCCATATGAAACAACCAGGAGCTTCCTAGCTACGCATAAGACTGCTTCACTTCGACCGAGGGGGAAAGTAAACAGGCGATGCTACATTCTACACGTACATAAATATATGGACTACGGGCTCAAAATGACAAGAGGGGTTTCTTTACCCCAACTTCCACAAATCTAAATCAATTTACTTCAAAACACAAAAATAGTACAATATAAATATGGATGAGCGTACAAACTTACAAAGTTGCGATCAGTTGTTCTACAACTTTAGCTCACGAAAATAGCAACCGCTTACAATCTAGAACCTGGTAAGTAAAAATATAAAATGAACTGGATTCATATTCATATACACGATAAGTTATTCGGTAGTTCTGAGATGAAAATGAAAATATTGTAACTTGGCACCAGGTGAGTTGAACAAATCAAGCCAGTCGGAATTCTTCGTAAAATTGGCATTCAAAATCTCAGAAGTATAGAACTGAGTACATCACTAAGGACAAAGACATAATATAACAATATTACACTTTTCTCATCATTTGTCATTTGGAACTTGAGAAGGACAGGACATGTTATAAGAGGCATATATGCTATATAAGTATAACATGTTTGACTAAACCTGGAAAAATTTTAAATTGTCATATTCACAAATTCCCACACGTGCTTTATATAATTTTATGTCTTTAGCTTTCAGTTTAATCCGACCGTGTGATAACAGTATATAAAGGAAATAAAAATGAAAACTGAACTCACGTTCTTCATCCATATCTTTGGACAGATAAGCCCAATTACTGACAACATCTTCTATATGATAATTAAATATTATCTCTAATATTCCAATTTCCAATTCAAATTTCAAGGATAATTATATAAGGATTGACTTCATAAAAATTTTAATGGAAAAATCAAATCAGCCAGACCGAGTCCGAGAAACATACGTAGTCAGGTAAGTTGCTAAAACAGGTAGACTTGAGCATTCTGGAGCATCAATATTTTCAGCACACACTATCTAATAGAATGTTTCTGCAAATACAAGGAAGTACGAAATTTTAAATTAGAAAAGAATTTTCCAAAGAAGGCCATAGCTTCTTAGAATTATAAAAAATTAGCAGCTGAAACGGAAACTATGACTATTTTTAAAAAATATCTTTTCAAAAGACAGGGATAATTACGAATAATATTATACAGAAAATTATAGTGAGGCTAGTTTTCATCATATTTTATAGACTAATAAATTCATAATATCTAATCATCATCTTCGTATTTTGTACGATCTGGATCCAAACATTTTTTTCAAGGAGAACATCTAATAAATAAATGAACATAGGGTCCATCTTTCTGCACTACATGGGTTAAAAAACGGCTAAAATTTCTGTACCTATACATGAGCATCGTCCTTCTTGTTATTACGCACATAGCGACAAACCACAAGCTTCATTTAGTTTCTAAAAAGCAGAGAAATGTTCCTCATTTTTATATACATTTACTCTATAACTTGCTTAGATTATGAATTACATTGGCAGAGTGAGTGTAGCCACTTTTACGAGTCTACACTGTCTACATATTCTACATAATATTATTTCAAGGCATCACTGCCATCAACTGCTGGAAAGGTTACAGAGAATGATGGATGAAACGTGAGATGCTGACGTTGATGGTGGCAAGACGTCTCTTGTACACAGCGACAGCATCATAGCCCTTCTAAACTTGCGGTGACTACCTTATTAGATTATTCTATGAGCGTCCCTAACCTTTCTGACATGCTGCGGAGAGATGTGAACATTTTACTTTTCGCTTTGGAAAAAGAGAGCCGCCCTGACCATTAAAAAATCTTAAGAAATGAAATTCTGGACAGAAAAGCAAGAATCAAGAAGTACATTTTTACAGTTTTTACATAATATTCTTTATCCTTTTATTAGTTTAAATGATAGACTAGGACTGACGGAAAGGAAACTTGTACCACCATTAGAGCCAGATACCAGGTTAAGGCAACCAGGGTCATTATATAATATTTTTTTCTTATTTCATATAGCAAAAGGTTAACCATATTTCTGATCATAATCGTTTCTACACTCTAATAAATTAAAATGCATACAAATTGCTAATTTATTAATGTATTTTTTAGGACTCTTTTTACCTAGATAATATTGCTTGCAGTCCCTGAAAAATTAAAGTCATTAATATTTTACCATATTACAAACTGCAGGAAAAATATTAGTAATTATTTATTGATGAATAAATTAATTACTATTAAAGTTTGTGTTATACTACAAACAGTGATAATGTTATAATTTGTTATATTGGAAATCACATAGTACTTGAGACTCCAGGCATAGTTTAAAATTTGAAGAGCTGATATACTTTTTGCAAATTAAATTCTGTGTGAAAAACATTGCTGATAAATAATATACATTAAAGCGGTTACAGATCCTGGCTGGAGAGACAAAATAAAATATTAAATACGATGCACAATAATTCTGAGCCCTCAAACGGCCAAAATATTTTTCGTGTTAACATGCGAATTAGGAATCTTTTTCTGTCCAAAAAAGCGGACATAGGAGAGCGGGAAAAAAATGGAGTGTGAGAGAGCTTGCGGAAAACATTGTAGTCTCTTTCCAGTTTTTTTCTTTCTCGTTCCCCTATCTCACATTCACTTTAGACAAGTTGTACATGTGAAGATTGAAATTAATGTCTAATGAACAGCAAACGGATTTTTTATCCCTGTTTTGAAAAAAACTAAATGCTGTGTATCTCGTAGTCTATATCATATGTCATTTTCCCATTTTCAAAAGATGTTCTTATGGTCTTGAACTATGTCCTCGCCATTTTACATTTCATTTCTTGTAAAAGTACTTCTTCTCAACTCAAACGCAACGTGTTAAACAATAACATGCACATATTGTTGATCGTATAATGTCAGCGTTTCAGCATTAGTATCATCATCAACAACAGCCAAGCAATTCAAGTCGCATGCATCCTCATCTCATCTCCAGAACAGCATTATTAATCTTTTTCGTTTTCAATTCCATTTTTCCTTCCTGCTGGATGAGGATGAGCTGAAAGGGATGGAAATCTAAACGATTACCAACTTCAACCCTGCATAATAACTACCACTGACAAAAACTAAGCAAACAAAAAACACTTCAAAAATCACTACCTTGAAATCAACAAGCAAAATAATGCAAGAGAAATAGCTATACTTACAATTAAGCTAATAGAATAATTTTTACAAGTTAATTCTGAAAAGTATGAGTTAATTGTATTATCACTATTATTACCATCCGCCATTTTCTGACCTTGTTGTATTACCACCAGTCAATAAGTCTCAATTTCCGCTGGTGCGGGTGAAATATATTTGATTATCATTATCTGTATACAAGTAAACTTGGGTTACCCTCGAAAGAATAATTTACAAAATTATACATTTTTGTGTTCAACACAGCGAAGTCGGAATAATTAAACTAATAGGGATACTTTTATATCCTTTAAGAATAAAAGTTCCAACTTCAAGCGGGGATTTTCATTTTTTACAAACAAATATGTACAAAGCTGCAAAGTACAACTTTACTTGTAGTTTACAGTCCTTTGCAATATTATAATTAATTAGAAGCAAAAACTGATGGATAACACCAATCCAAACGTCCACAGCGTAGTAAACTGTGTAGAGCACAATCCAACAGGAAAGACTCCACACGGCACAGTTAATTGTGCGAACTTGGGTGGATGGATAGACTAACCTTTAGTTTTTACTTTGATCATGAGTGATAAGTTTCAATGTGTTCTAACTTTTTATTACATTCTGTGGCACATAGATTATTGTATTATATAATGCCTTCATATACTGTACAGTACAAGAACTCAGTTTGGTTTTGAATACCAAAGTCACATTTCGAAGCCGCGACCGACCCCTCAGGGAAAGACAGTAGCGATATTCTATAGACAGACCTATATATATGGCTCAGCTGTGAGGTGACTGAAAAAGAGAAAAAATATACGCATTATGGTGTGTACTGGTTTACTAATGTAGTACAGTGTATATAAATAAAACAAGAGCTTACTAGTTAGTGAAGTATCTACTTACTAGAATATAGGATATAGATTATTATTTTAGTTTATTCTATTCTGCTCAAAACTCAAGCATTTAAATTAAATATATAGATCACGCGATGCGAGTACAATTGGATACAATACATAATTGGAATAATTACTTAATACATATGTTAGAATAGAAATATATCACAGATATTCATACATAATATACTTATCCTTAGTAGCTCATTCCTTTAAAATTAACTCAACAACGCACGTGGTAAATAATTATAATGTGTAAGTCTGGGCTGACCGGCTGAAGGGGAAGAATCGCATTAAAGTCAGGACATATTCTCACAATTAGTATTAGTTCAAACTTCGAATCAACTCACTACAACTCATGTTGATGTGACCATATAAGTAACACGATACTTGACATGAGTTTTATTCTGTAATAACCATTCGTTTGATGGCATTACAATATTATTGCTAGATTTTTTTATTACAGGTGAACAGGAAGATTTTACATTCTCCCCTCAATTTAACGTCTTTTTGAGGAACATAAACACTTCACTACTTATTAACCACCACCAAAACTACAAAAAAACGTGCAATTTTATTAATGACTACTTGAATTTACTTAGCAACTTTCCTCCTTCTTTCTTATATTCTATCCTTTACAACGTTAGCTTCAACTATTTAATGCACTAAATAGTCACCTGAACACTACTCACAACAGGTATGAACTCTGGAATCATCAAATTCTAGACGTTTCCATTATTAGTAAGCAATTAAAATGTTAACTTCCATTAAAAAATCAATGCCGCCCATGCCCATATTATGCATGCAGTGCTTGACTGCTTATTATTTAATTATTAGTGGCTTACTAGTTACCCCACTAAGTACACTAATTAAACCGCTTGGCTGTTTCAGTTTTGCAGTTTAAAATTTGCCTGCATTTCAGTTTTTTTCAGTATTTCGCGCTATAGTAAATTGGTTCATGCAATGAAGATGTCCGCTCTCACTTCTGTTAAGGGGAGAGGCGTATATTACGTCATGCGCTAAAGTGGGTGGTGGGTTTTTCAAAATGATGATGTGCCGCGCCGTGGTAAAGGTGGCCATTTACGCAATGGCTAAGGTACTGACAAAAGGGCTCCCAAAATTTTAAAATAATTGCTGACGTAATTTGTGTTTCATCCCTAAGTCTGGAGCGCCTGTGCTAGTAGTTTTGCTAGAAGCAACAGTAATAAACCATGAATTTAGAGGCGAAAATTCCTAATTATCATTGTCATCGTCCAGTGCAGTCCCAGTGGTCCAGTGCAATGAAGATACAAAATACTACTGATTTAGTGGTGAAGACATGACATGATATAATTTTCAATGTATAGGCAGTACTTACAAGAAAAACGGGAAATGAAAATTGCTTATTTATCGTGTTCAAAATTGAATTTCCAACTTTCTCAAATCACAAATACATGGAACTGGGAAAACCACATTTTTAGACATGATCATTTTCATATTACGTGCAGTATATTATGATGTGTAGTGCTTTATTACTCTCATCCTTCTTGAGTTTTTACAAGCTTTTTTTAGTTAAAACATCTCGACTTTTAGTCTATGGTAATCTCACTAAGTTAGAAAGACCAGACGATAGATCAAGTTTTTTCAGTTCCCAGTCAGTTTTTCTTCAAGAAATCCTAATCCCAAGCCTTACGTGTTCTGGTCGACTTCAAACTTTCAAGTTTCAAACTATATATTCGAAGCGAAATTCAACTGTGATAGGAGCAGTAGATCACCATTCACTATAGTCTATGTGTCAATACAATACTGTAAGTTCCAGCTTCCAGCAATCCTCAGTAGTGCAAACGTCATAACAGGGTATGGAGTAATGGAGTACATAATATATATCCAGACAAAATCTATTTCATACCTATATAACATTTGCCTTCGAGTTTGAAATACCTACTGTTCCTCTTGCATGTATTGTATTATTTTATATCTGCGTAATTAAGTTTTTGAATTTCTCGATGAAAGATTTGTTAAGAATATCAACAGTAACAGCAACACAATTATGTAGTGGCTATCATACACGATTCGAGATTGAGATACATAATATTTATATTTATATGTAATGTTAACTACTTAATGTTTTTGCCCTATTATCATGTAGCGATGTAACCACTTTACTCGAGAAAAAACGAAGGGAAGAAATAATGAAATTCTAGGGCATCATTAGCAACTTAGCACCAATACTATACTGACATTTGAAATAAAATGTGCTGAATTTTGGATTTTTGTTTACTTTAAATTTGCAGTGTAATTAACTTTCATTGTATTACATTGCAAAAAAAAACAGTAAAAATTGAATTTATACGAGACTACGCAAATTTTGGACCATGACACTATATTAGTCAAATGTAAAAATCATCAAGAGATGGCTCGCTTGCATTCTTTTTCCTACTGTACAATATCAATCATGAGTTAAATGATAAAATGCGAATACATCTCATTTTTGAAGTGCTGCATGAACTCTCACGTAAGCTTCCTTTGAATTCTCTTATTGTGCGGCAAATTGAAGGCACGTAGATCAGCAAGGCTATAATAATAGCAAATAAAAATTTAGTCAATATAAATACAAAGAGTACCGATTTGTTATTTTATTACTGAACCGTGATTGCTTTCCTTTTCGTTCAACATTCAATGTCAGTAAAATCTGTATCAATATTCTTAAATGCCAATATTTCTTTACTTTATGTTTACAGGTGATAACCCCTGCCCTTGACGTAACTTCGGAAAAGAGAGAGAGAAAAGACGTCACACAAAATATAATTGAGGACATTACATAAATATAGATATTAGTACAAAATTGATTATTGTATTCCTTGGGAATGTCAATAATTCGACAATTTAAAATTGCATATTACGTTACTTATTATTCGTACTAGCGACTATAGGTCCACTTTAAACACATTTAAACAGTAAAACTTAAATTTAATTATAACACATTACCAAAAACAAATTAAAGGGTAATGCACACAAAATACGCAACGCGCATAAACTAATAGCAATATAAGTATATGAAAAGTTGTTTGGCAAAACGGGATAAGTCCAGTAAATGAATTTTGGCGAAATGGGATAAGTCCACCTAAAACATGCACTTCTGATTTAAATTTCTGGTTTAAGAGTGCTTTCGTAGTTTTTAGAAGACAATTGCCGTGCGTAAATTTTTGTATGCAAGAAAAAGCTTAAAAGTTAAAAACAAAAGTTCACTCAAAATGATTAAAATTCGTCTCATGTTAATTTATTTTTTAATTAATTTTTTTTTGCCAAATTAAAATTTTAGAAAATTTTCTGAAAAATTCCAGAATCAGTCTAGATGTATGAAACCGCTTGTAATAACGCTTCGTCAGTACACTACCTTTAGAAAAAAATTAAGATCAAACAAAAAATCCTGTCACCTTTTATTCATTATTTATTTTTCTTGTAAAATTTGCTTTGACTCATAGCTCGTTTTGCCAAAAAACTCTTCATATAATATTCATATAGAAAAACAATATTCAGACTAGTAATTTGAATGGTATGAAATCGAATGCGTATTCATTTTCGAGGGTTGACAAGTTTTCCATAAAAAATAACCAAAGTTTACAATTAGTACATTAAATTTTTATAATTTATTTGCTTAGATTTTTAATGCGGCAGAAGCAAGAAAGTTGGAATACTTTCTTTGAACTTGGGATTATTTTTAGTGCTATTATTATTATTATGTAATAATGCCATCCCCTTATTTATGTCTCGGAGAGCTCTATTGTGCTCTTGATTTGTAACTTGAAGCATTCAATCATACAATTTACATTTTTTATTATTATAGCTACGCCTATTGTTTTCCCCTCTCTCCTTTATCCTTGATTAGGCTGAGCTGCTCTGGTTGAATAGAATAAAAGGGTGAGAATGATAAAGATCAGGAAGCTGTAGTTTTGTCATTATGTGACTCTAGTTGACTAGAGACCACGACCACGACAGATGTATGCACACGTGATAGTACAATAATGAATGATGTGATGAGGATGGTAGTGATGATAAAGTCAAAAGTTTTATACATATTTATCTTGAGTCATTATAGACGTTAGAATACCTGTTTACAAGGAATTGAAATATAAAAACAGAATACGGATGAAGGTACTTAGTAGTCGCCGTTTGCAATTTTATTCTTCAGTAAAAGAAGATGGTTATATTATATTTTTAGAGGCACTCTTGTGTCTCCTGTAAAGATAAGTACCTGTACGTAAATACATTGAAAAGGAAAATTGCCGAGGCACTGTGCATATTATGCGGAGTTGTCGAGGGGAGAAGTATAGACTTTAACACACAATAATGCTTAGACAAAAACAAGCATATGTGTACTAAATACTCTTTCTGTTTTCACTCTTTTCACACGTGACAAAATGCATACACTGAGGTACTCTTAAGTTTGAGCTTACAAATACAGCAGAAAAATAAACGATTATTCGGAAATTAAACCAAAGTTTTTTGCCACAATTGCCGAGTCAAATAAAAAGTTTTACTTTTAATTGAATGCAGTCGACTAAAGAGGATTTTTTGTGTGCCGTATATTGAATTGAAAGCCTACAAAAATGTGCAGATTTGAATTTGATTTTTGATGAGAAAATTGTCTCCTTAGGAGAATGCTACTTTGAATTTACTATAATCAGTATTTAACGAAGCAACTGTAAGAATCTAAAAGGAATCTACATGTATTTTCGTATCATGCCCCGCATTCCAAAAATAATTATAAATACAAACACGTGGAAAATAAATTATAAGGTATTAGGAACCTACCTACGTAGGAGCCTATCGTTGGTGAAGTGATAATATTGCATAAGTCCAGTAAGAAGCTGAAAGACGTACCTTATGTTAGAATTACGTCCAAGACACGACATTTTGCACTTTATTAAATAATAGTGTCTAAAGTACACGTACAAGTAGTAAATTGCTAAATTGCAACATCGATTTTAGTAGACTTTAGACAAACTGTTTTTAAGTAATGTATTGGACCTACTTGACAATCCTGACATGGCTTTTAGTTCCAGCCGGGACTTACGTCGTATTGCTTCTTCACCCACGATACTTCATTCTGGAGTACAATTTGATATGCAAACACAAAAGCCCAACAAAACGTTGGTCTCCGATTTATTTTATTTAGTATAATAAAGCCAACAAAACGTAGTCATTATTTCCTTGTAAAAATACCATGCTTTTATAATTTTTATTCGAATTGGGCTCAAATTAAATTTAGCATCTAACAAAGCTATTGGCGCATACAATATAAAATCGTAAAAATAAATACAGTAGTGGCATTCGCCTTCTTTATATTTCATTTTCTAGATAAACTATTAATATTCTCACATTTACTTAAAGTAGGTAGGTACTTCAGAGAGAGAGAGGAAATAAAACTGGAGCTACATAATGTACGAAATGTAAATAAAAGAGAGAGAGAGAAAGATCTCGAGAGAGGGAAAATAAAATCATTTCCTTCTTGAATTAAAAGTTTTCATGCTACATGCATAATATGTGCACATCCTATATATCCTGGAAAAATACCTGTACGCGCCTCAATAAACATTACTATCAAAATTGAAACTGAAAAACCCGTTAAAGTTACACACGAATCTATCATGTAAACAATAAACTTGTTTTAATATCAATCAAATTACCCAAAAAACTGGAGATGAAAATGGTGTAAAGTATATAAAATATGCATGAAAACTACACTAAAGTTTACAGCCCTGCAAATTATCGTACAGAATTTCTATTTCTGCCAGTAGTATAATATACAACTGTGAGGTGAGAAGACAAAAATTGAGACAAAAAACAAGAAGAATTGCTTGAAAAGAATTTTTCGAAATGTTTCATTATTATGGCATTACAGCAAGAAGAGCATAAGGGAAAGAAATAATTTAAATTCAAAGAATTGAAAAAACAAAATAAGGAACTCCTTCCTTTCCTTTAAAAAGCATAGTGATTGTATTCGCAGTCGTAGTTCGTGAGCAAGCATTAAGCTGTATGCATACCTACCTACCTATATAGAAAAGCAGAAATGATTTTACATTAAAATGTGGAGGTACAGAATTGCACCGGTGTGGTGGTATAGTGGTAGTGGTGTGGTGTGGTGAGAAACCTTTCTATGTCTAATTGAATACAATCATTCAACAAAATAAAATAAAGATCTAACATATTGTCAAAGGAATCTTTTCATGGAAGTCAATGAGATGAATAAGAACTTTTCATCCTTTTCTGTTTCTTATCTTTCCCGAAACTCTGCCTATTTTCCAAGGGCTCTTTCAACTATCAACTACCATTACTTACAAAAGTATTCCCTGTCGCTATCGTTATCGCTATATCGTCATCAAAAGAAACAGAAAGACTATATATATCTACAATTGATGAATCTTCTGGCTCGGTCTCTCATATAAACTCACATTGAATTGAGGGTATTTTAATTTCGTTGAGACTTTGTTTTGAGATTTTGAGATGTTGCTAGATGAGTTCGAAATAAAATAAGAATGCAAACGCAAAAAACTTAACCTCAAGTCTCAGGATGAAAATAATATAGTGTCCACCTATATTAATTGTAATCGGGAAAATTTATTATGTTTGAAGTATAAAATTTCGAGTTATATTCCCTACAGGATTATATATCTGTAGGGTCACATATAATATCTCTAGTCCTATTTTTATACTCGTAGTAGTAATAATTATTAAACAGTACGTTTGTTTTTATTTAACATTAATGCTTCTGTGCTTTATCTGCATTTTTTGGTGTGCATAAGATGAAGGTGTTAGATTAGAATCATAGATATATATTATTGACATATATGTATTCAGTCACAATTAATGTACACAGTTATATACACAGAGTACACAGCTGCACCGGGACCGGGCTATCAAAACCCGTCTTCCTGTGGAAAATAAAAATATCAACGAATAGAATTTAAAATAAATCGTAGGAGCACATAATAGGTACTTGCTAGTACATTTTATGAGCATACTTCACCCCAAGTCACTTCAACGTGAACTTATATCTTACTCAAATATTACTGTGCTTTTATTTAATTCAATTATATTGATATTGACATGTACTTACTCCCTTTATACAAATAATACTAAATAAAAAGATGACATTTTACTTGGCGCCTTTAATGATAGTGATTAATGAGTCACACGACAGGAGAAGAAGAAGTAGCTGTATCTACCTATACTATACAAACACCGTCCACCTACATATAATTATTTCCTGTGTTTTACTAGCTACATAAATCTATTTCCTCAACATAATTTCCCCAAATTTTAAATTTAAGGCACACTACCAAAAAATAAACTACCAAATCCTACTATGCCAATTAATTACCTACTCCAAGTTGGCATTTGCTCTAATTCTACTTCCACCATAACCATATCAAGACGAAAAATAGTAAAGGATTTAGAATATCCCACTGAAATCAGTGCATTGAGCCAGCAGTACCTCAACCATGAAACAATTGACAATAACAACAGGTTTTTTTTGGTAATTTTATAAGCTTTGAATTTGAACACAACTCACTGTCACTGTATACCTCCGGTGCTTATGTGCATTTAAGTTTTTTTGTAAATTAAAGTGAGGCACCCGCATCGATATGAGTACGAATACGTCAAGGGAAAAAAATGAAGATGGAAAAATTCACCAGGAAATACATAGTGTTGGGAATTGTGGAGTTGACAGGGGGGTGCAGTGTTGGTGTAAAACTGTGCAAATAGAATAGGCATATCGCCATTCTCAGATCAGACCTGTGCTGAGCATTCTGTTTCCCTTCGCCACTATCTACTATCTTGAGTCTTGAGATACATCTCCGTACGTACGTACGTACGTAATGTAATGTACCGTTATGCGACGTCTGCCATTAACTGACTTGTGACTATTATGTGAGACCGTTGTTGTCCTTTCGTTACCGTTCCCGTATAGCTTGAATCTTCTCTGCATTCTGGTCTGGTCTGGCCTCTTCTACTCCACGGTCTGGCCGTGTTCGTTGTCGTTATGGCATCGTAGCTTTGCTTTTGGATGTTCATTATAATATGAGATGCAAAAATACAAACTATGTAAGAGCGTGAGTGTAAGGTGAGCTATATAAATCTGCAGACTGTAGGACGGGTGACTATGCAGACTGCAGAGCAGGTAAGTTGGCGCTCAAGCTAAACTCGTAATAATAATAATAGTAATAATAATAATAATAATGACGATGGTAATAGTAATAGTAATAGTGGAAGTTGATGAATATAAATGCTGTGTCTATGTGGATTGTGGATGAAAATGAAAATGAAACTTTCACTTTTCTATTGAGAATCTAGCACACGACCCACCTTTTTTTATCGTCACTTAAAACGACGTACAGTGTACACAGTACACACACACTAACTTACCTACGCCTATGTAGGTAGGTACTTACATTTCCAATCCCATGTGCCCATGTCCAACACCAACTCCAAATTCAAATCCAACTCCAAATGGCGTTTTTTTTTTCTTCTTCTTCTTTTTTTCCGTTTGCTTTTTGCAAACATCTCATCGTCAGTTCTGGTTCTGGTTCTGGTTCTGTCTCATCTCTCTCTCTGAAAGTGTGTGTGTGGATCTTCTGCGTACAGAAAGACGACTAGAGACAGATTAGAGAGATAGAGCTATATGATTCATCACTGTACAATTTACAATTACAATCCCCATCAATATTTTGTACCTTACATTATTTTAGATCTATCTACGCTCTCCTTCAAAAAGAGACAAATCATACTTATGACTACAGCTCTGCTGCCTGTCTACGTCTATATAATTATGTTCCCTCAATACATTTCATACATGGAAAAAAGACAGGGCGATTCCTGTGCGGGGTGGATCTTCCATTCTATACATAAATCTACGAGAGTTTTATCTGCTATCTACATCAGCTGACGATGGTGATGGTTACAGTTACTCTGACTGTTACTACTGCAGTGTAGCCCAAATGGTAAATAGCCACAGGTATTAAAATGAAAATTAAAACTGCACACACACAAGTGGATTCCGCCTTTGGTTTTGTTTTGGTTTTCATTATATAACATTAACATTAGCCTTATTCCCTCCACACATGTACCTACCTACGTCATGTCAAGTCAACGACGGAGACGGAGACGGAGATGGACGCATGCTTTTCTCATAGCATACAGCATGGCATGGGCGAGCATCGTCACCGTCACTCGAGTAATACGTGTAACGAATGGACTTCACTAAGATTTTAGGGGTGGGATACCGTGTCAATTTTGCAAAGTACAGATATCTACTCACGGAATTTTTTATTTTTGTGTACAAAGTCTAATTTGAAAGCCCTGATTTGAAAATTTTTACAAGAAAAAAGTAAACAACAAAATAATTTTTGTTAGCCTATGTAACTAGGCCATAGTTATGTTGCCCTATGTTAAAAAAAATCATTTTGAAGTGGGCATCTGCCCTCTTGCCCACCTCCTAGATCCGCGCTGGTTACTGCCTGGTACCTACTACAAGGAGGCAAAAGGTAACAAAATCAATTTAAAAGAAAATTTCCCTGTTGTCAGCATTTCGATAATTTTAGCTTTTGGACTCGATACTTTTGCCTCGATATTATGGAATTTCGATCCCCGATACCTTCGATATCCCATCTCTAGACCAAGATGAAGATGAGATGTTTGTGACTCTCATGTTTTACGACTCGGGATGATTTCACGAAGAGCGAACAGCATGAGCACGAATGTGAATGTGGATGCGAATAATATGAAGTGAATGTGAGTTGGAGTTGGAGTCGACAGTCGCAGTCCACGCTCTACAGTGTACATATACAAATGTAGGAAAGATGGTGAAGGAAGATGATGAATGTGTCTCAGGATGAGACTCAGCGTGTTCTATTAAAACTTGGCGTAATGTACCACAACATGGTACAGGGGAGCTTCTTGTCCAATTTTCACCTCCAACTCAATAATAGTTTTCAGTTTCACTCTCGCATAGCAACTCTATAATGTGCCCTGTAGTCTATGTATCTCTATGCTGATACGCAATTTTTTTATTTAGTAAGTACCTGAGGTACTTACCTAATTGCATTTCAAATTTCAAAGGTATACGTAGGTACGTAGGTAGGTACATGCAGATGGGTCGGGATTATCTCGAATCCGAATATCTATTAATACTAAAGTAGCATATTGGCACTTACATGTACTGGCGACAAGCTATCTGGAAACACTCCACGGGTCTCATGATCCTATTTCTGCAAGGAGCCTAATAAACTACTTGTAAAAGTTGTAAACATGGAAAACATAAAGGGAAGAGTAATTCTTGGATGTGTGTGTGGAAGAGAGACGTCCATGATTACACGTCTCATCTGTAAGATCAGACTCGACAATCATCCACGTCCACACGTCAAAATCGACAGCCATACGCAGAAAATTAGCCTGCCACTGTGTGAGTGGGCAACCCACTCACATTTTCACTTGCTGTTACTATATATGTACTCAAAATCGAAATTGGAATTCACTACAAAAAACGACGACTACCACAACACACAGCTGACGATAATAAAAGGAGGACGGTGGTGACGAAGGAGAAGACGGCGAAGGCATTCATCATTGAAATAAAAGGAGACGAGGATGAGAACGATTATGCTCTTCATCTCGTCTTGACAGATTGGCGTTGTTGGGTTTGTCATGAAGGAAGTAAAAAAGATTGTCCGTCTATATCTTCAGGTAATCATATATATTATTATTATGGAGTTGGAGTTACTCTCGGTTTATGGGTTTGCTGCATATTTATTGTAGACATGTTACATACGGCTTTTCTACCTCCCTTCTACCAGAACCAGCACCCAGAGCCAGAGCCTCCCTTTATGTGCATAGTATTGCACTCTGACTGTACTATCTTCTGTCATGTCAGTCAGTCAGTCAGTCGGTTACTTATTTACACGACGGGAAAATGTAGGTTAATTTCATGCGTGAGCATTATTCTTCACTCACTTGTCTCATGTTTCGTTTTTCGTCCCAAGACAAAACTTAATTGTAAATAACGAATGGATGTCAATGGCACGTAAATATAATAGTAGCTTCAATTTCAATCCACTCGAACACAATATGTAATATGCAATTTTTTTGCTTGATTAGCGACGTACTTCATATTATATAGCTGTGCAATAGCCAATAGCAATATCATCATGAGGATGAGGCTTGTTGTCGTTGTCTGTTATACGTCGTTGATGACTATTGATTGACATTGGGCCACGCTTTAAAATTAAAATACATATACAAATAAATATTAAACAAGGCTTTACCTCTTCTGTGCGAGCATCGGATCGTCCAATCTCGCAGAAAATCTTTTTAAAAAATTAATTTTGCCAGAAATAATGTAGGCATAAAGGTATTTTGTAGATATGATTTAATCACCGCGTAACTGTTATTTCAGGTTATTATGAAATCATGTTGAAATACGGGAAATGTAAAATATCCATATAGAATGTTCTAGATTTTGCAATTCATTTTCGTACCTGGATTTGTACTTCTTCTACCTCTGACATAGCACTCACCCCCGCACATATACATGCCTTAGCAACCTGCTACACATATAATTAATTCGCTTTTAAAAATATTACACAACAGTCTATACCCAATTACCTTTTAGTAACTGTGAAGTTCAACTCCCTAATGGTTGGAACAGTGGAACTCTTTGCCCTTGCTGGACGCTGGGGCTGGGACTGGGACACCTTCAATTTTCTGTTTCCATTACAGAACAAAGAACACATCATGATTTAATACTAATTATTATTAAGAACAACCGCTGGTATAAATATTATAAAGAGGGAAAA